>JAQGBM010000195.1:0-16304 GCA_034698405.1 Symphylella vulgaris | reverse complement strand
GCCGCCTACCGCGGAGTTGAGCCCGCACATCAGCTTTTCATTTTTATTACTAGTCCAGTTTGGTTTCATTGTCTTAGAGCCACCTAACCTAATTACCGGTAATATTCCAAATTGTCAAGAGCAAATTGATGCCCGAAGGCGAATTAAAGAATTTTGTATAATAAGTTATTTACTACTGTAGTTAAGTTACATTAGCAAGAGCCAAGACATCTTTTTTTAAATTATAATTTATTTTATAACTTACAATATTTACGATGTTTACCTTTTCTTACTAAAATTGGTTTACCTTTGTTTTGGTTAATCAAAAAGAAACCAATTTTGTCACTGAAATATATTATGGAAAAAAAGAGTTCCCAAAATATTTCAATATTCAACCTCATCGTCCGCCAAAATTAATTCTAAAACGTAGAACTAAATAAGCTACTTCAGGCAGCATTTTTGTTTATAAAAACAGTTAGGGGCCTATATTGCGAACGTTATACATAATTTACTCGGACTGTGTTTTTATAAACAAAAATGCTGCCTGAAGTTTTCTTCTTTAGTTCTACGTTTTAGTATTAGTTCCCAAAAGAATTAACCTTCCTTATGGCTAGTTACAAACCCACAGTACGACAATAATATATTATGCTGATATAAGTTACAATCATTATCAAAATTCTTACAAATAAGTTATTAATCCATTTAAAAATTTAAGTAATTATGCCATACTTAAATTTACTGAAAATTTTCATTGAATTGATATCATGTTTATGTTTATGTTAGTAATGGAAAAGGAAATTAGTTAATAATACGTAATACAATCTTTGTTGAAAATAAAATAAACAGGATGGGTGCAATTTTTAAAAGACGAAAGAAACAATTGCCATATGCAGGTTCTTCAATGCATAGGAACTGACGATAAAAAACAAATATCCATCCTCTCTTGCATGTCCAAGAGTATAGCAGAATTAAAAATTAAAAAATAAAATAAAGAATGTCGTGCAACAGACGAAAGGATATGAGACAATCACGTAGACTTCATGCTTTTCTATTTACTCACGGTCAGGGAACTGATTTCTTTTGAAAAGACACCAATCTCTTCGGCTGTTCTTTGCTGCTGCTGTAAAAATATCCATTTAATGTCAGAATGGATTATTTCCATGCCATTATTATTTTCTTGAAGATTACTCTTAGACTTGTGGTAAAAATAAAAAAAAAACAGGTATGGGGCTCCGAGCTATTCAGTCCCTACGTGGCGCTGCGACCACAGTAGTTTTTCTCTATTCTTTCATCGTTGCTTAGACAGTTGGGAAATTAATTGTTCCACACCAAGATACCTCCTCTCCTGTATCTTATCAATGCCTGGGCAATTAATAAACTTTTAATAATTTACTGAGAGGACGCTACTGTTGTATTGTAGTAGATTGGGGTCGTTCAAAACTTTTCCTATGCATTCAGCAGTCCAGTTAACATCTTTTAGCATCCAATTAACTATCTTTTTGTCCATTCCTAATATTCTTTCCATATTATAGGAAGTTTCGAATGACCCCATTCTACCTAAACCCTAAACAGTAGCACCCTCTCAGTAAAGAAATTCATTTATTGTCCAGGCATTGATAAAATAAAGGAGGCACTGGTTACACTCATAGTAAGAAATAGAGAAAAAACTCTTGCGGTGACCACCAAATGAACCAGCTTGAACAACCAAAAGTTAATGTATCCGTCTGGTTTGCTAGATGATTCTTTACCAAAATCTCGTACGTATTCTCTACTAATTTTAATGCATATACATCAATTGGGGTAAAAAAAATTAATTCGGGAAAAAACACTGAAGTATAAAAATATCTATTTTTAAATCAGTGCAGTGCAAATACTGTAGCCTACATTAATGTATTCATCTCGATTTCTTAAAATGACAAAATTATGTTAGCAAGAATAATTCGCATATATTTAAAAAGGTTTTACAGATTAAAGAAGCTAGAAAATGTAAAAGAAGATGGATATTAGTTTTATATGATTAATTTTATTCCCAAAATTAACAGGCTGGTTGAAATTCGGTAAGAATTAAAATATTTTTAATCGTAAATTCATGCTCTTGTAAGTTTTGTAAGAATAATTAATTTTAAAATGTAGGTAAATAAATTGTAAGCTTTAGTACGAGCGCACATTTTTAATAGGATTATTAAGAGCTTTCATCCCATAATTATTATTTTGCTCTATGGGCATTTCCATTTGCCATTTTAAAAGAAAAACATACTTGACAGATTTTCATTTTTTTTTCAGATAGAAGTTGCTGAAAATTTATTTTTTCTTAAAAATTAATTTAAAAAAAAAAAGCAAAGTTTAAAAAAAATGATAATCGATCGTTTAGTGAATTGAATTGTCTAAAAAATTATGAAAATCGGTAGAGTATTTTTCTTTTAAATAGGAAAATATTTTTATTTAATTCGCCGAACAATAGAGATTGCCACGATATTTAATCAAATTGTGAGCCATTTGAATGTTAAAGCACGTAAATGTTAATTGTATGTTACGGAATATTACCGATAACAATACTTTATGAATACCGGTAATAAGTTATGCTCAAAGACGATAGAATTTTTTTTATAAAAATAAAATTTTAAAAAATTTATAAATGGGATAAATGCTCTTATTAATTAATTATTTCCCAAGCGTTAGACCTGCTTACCTTTTGCTCATCAGCGTCTAGGCCCAAGATGTTAATATTCGGAGAAGAAGATCCGTTAACCCTAGACAAATCAGCCTTACCCTCAATTGGACACAAATAGTCTTCTAAATCCAGTTCTGTCTTGCCTTTCTTCTTCACCAAGCTAAATTGTTTTCTTCCAATCTTAAGAACAACAATTTTTTTGTTACATTACATTCTCCGTCATGGAATATTTACAATATTAACTCAATGTTACCTTGATTTTCAAGTTAGGATTGAGTGGAACGTATCCAGGACATGCCTCCGTTTCCCTCTTAATCTGCATAATGTCTGCACCAACTAGCTCCTTAAAGTGCGTATTCAAATGACGTCTTATTAACGTCTTGGACGGAGGAATGGATAATAGAGCTGCCAGTAACTCGGCATTGAACTTGATCTCGTAAATCTAGGAATGCGAACCAAAAATAATTATAAGGCTCATCATTTTATTAGTCACTTTAAATTGATATCTCATTCCTCATTAATATTATGGTAAAAAAAAAGGATTACTGTAATACCCTTTCTAATGATATAAGAATCATTAAAATCCTTTGCCTTATAGATGTGATACAGTATATGCATTCAATACCATTGTCAATTTTTTGTTTATTCTAAAATGTAAGAGAGAGGACGAAGATATCCTGTGACTAACCATTAAGGCACCGTGAACTCCACTTCCTCTCAAATTAGGAGCATATTCGGACAAATCAACCGAACGTAGCCATTCCATAACTCGGTGATTGGTCCAGAGAACAACCTCTTCTGGTTTTGTGACCTTTATTTGTACAAGAAAAGATAGTATTAGAATGGTACAGTATAAAAATGGGAGAGCATTTCAAATTCTTACTTCATCAGGAATGGGACGTCTTTTCAGGCATGAAGGATTGTAATTATTTTGTCTTAAAACTTGGATTCCTCGCTTTAAACTTGTTACGTGAAGAACATTCGTCACTTTCAGATAGAAAATGTCTTCCTAAAAGTTTAAATTTTTAACATTATTATTTATTACATTTATTGCATCTACTAAAATTTACTCACAATGGTCAAGTAATTGAGGACCCGTCCATCGACTCTTGCATCAGAAAAGGAGTCCTTGTACTGAGGAAGTCCAACGTCATCTAGCCACCGAGTAACCCATTGGAAATCCAAACCACCCATTGGATCATCGGCTTCAGAACCTTTGCTCTGCAAGGCAAGCTGCAATTTCTTTCTATGAAGAGGATTCCTTACTCCCAATTCCTAAAAAAGGATTTGTATTTATTTATAAATATATCTTTGATATAGCCTAGTCCGTAGTCCCATTTCAGGGATCTTTAATCTTTCTACCTTTTCTAAAAAGTGTGGGGTACATTTAAGCAATTGGTCTCCATTTTTCACCAGTCGTTTGCAGTCTCCTATGTACATGCTCAAACCCATGCTATGGAACCAATTAGCTAAGCGATCCGAATCCCAGCGTGCAAACGGAACATCAATGCCGCTATAAAAATATTACAATATAAGTCTTTAAATTAACCTCCGGAGTTTTAAGGGTAACTTACTCTTTCTCTCCTTTGAAATCGCGAGACCAAGCCAATCTAGGTCCAGCGGTAGATCGGAAGCCACCTCGTTTGAAGTCCCCTCCATCTATTATTCCAGGTCCTACTTCACCCTTATCCAAACTCTGCGAATTACTTCGACGTATCCTACAAGATTTTAAAAAAATTATAAGACTTAACGAACCCTACAACTTTTTAAAACTAAAGTTTTAAGACCAACTCTTAATTTCAAATGAGATTTTCGTACCTTCCAAAAAATCTTAAAATCTTCTTTGGCTTCTTGTGTTCGGTACTTATTCCGGGAGGACTCTCAAGAGATGACATATCCTCGATAATGGTTGGCTCTTCATTTACTATAGTTATGCAATTGATCAATTAGTATTTAATCAAATTGAAACTTTTCATACCATAAACTACCTATTTTTTTTGTCAAAACACATAATACTTCGTATATTTCGGGCAACTTAATTTTTTTGGTAAAACTTAAACGAGAGGTCATTATACGGTATACTGTGGTAAATACCGAGATCACACCCTTCTAAACTAATTTTGTTTTCAGAGATATGATTATTATTTCCCTTTTATCTTTTGCCTTCAGAGTAAAGGAATCTACACGATACCTAGGTTTAAATTCTCATCCCAAAGAGCCAATACTCAAGAAATTTTCTCATCCTGAAATTCCTAGCAACTTCAACAAGAATGCGAATTATCCAGCCATATCTAACTTCCCAATTTCAAAAATAGGTAGTTTATGATAATCCAACTCAAATTTTAATTTTATGAAAAATAACTAAAATATCATGCAAAAATACTTTAAAAGTAAGTTGTCTTATGCTGACTTCATCAACAAAAAAATAAATGTTTATAAAATGAAATAGGTACTGTAATAAAAAAAACGGAGTAGGCCTAAATGTGTTTCATAAATCAATGCGAAATGTTTACAAATATAACATTTTACTAATTCACATAAAGTTAAACATTCTCGCAAAATAAATATTTATTTAGATATGAGCAAGCTTGCTGTATGGTATAATTGCAACTTTTGACAGTTGAACAGATGTTAAAACTTAAAAGCATGCAGAAATCATGGAAAACCCGTAAAGAAAAAAGCGTTAAAGAAGCAAAAAAAAAAGTGCATGCTACAGAATAAATTAAGTTGAAAAGAGAGAATTACGGTAGGCTATTATAATAAGAAGATTTTAAAAAGTTCCCATCACCTAGATTTGGTGCGCTGCAGCTCCGTTTGCCCGTTTTTAATCGGAAAAAACCTTTACCAAATGTGATTCCCGACGATTTCTTAGACGAACGAAAGTTGTCCAAATCGGAATTATTGGCCAGATTCTTTTGAGTTGACTGGTCAACCAGCGAAGTCGAAGAGGATTGGCTACTGCCTCCCCGTTGTCTAGGCAACGAACCAAAAGGCTGGACCGAATGCTTGCTTCTCGTTGGAGGGGGAGTCTAAAAATTACAATCGTAAATTAACAATACTGACTCATTTAATGAGCAGAGAGCAAGGTGTCTACAAAGTGGGATTAAAACTCTCATCCGAAAGGGTCGCCACATTTAAAATTTTTTTAATTTTTAACTAACCCAGAAATTCTTACCAGCCTCAGTCAGGCTATGATTTGAAAGTTCGGTTCAAAGGCAAGACAAGGGAATGAGCCTTCACCACCTTCCTGGGTCAAATTTGTTATTTACGAGCAAGGAAATCTAGGTTAACCTCTCATCCGAAAGAGATGCCACTCTTATTAAATTTTCTCATCCTAAAATTCCTACAATCGATCCATTATTTGAACCCGTAACATTATGATTTGGTTCTGGATTAAGGGTCTTTAGGGTGACCTGAATTAGGCGTCAGTCCCACTAACATTGATCAGGATTTGAACCCATAATCCCAGAAATAAAGAACGTGTTTTAAACCTTTGAAATGGGAGGCGCAAATTCGGCAATCTGACCATTACTGGCTAATCTCTTCGGCGTCGATGAAGCCACCACATTAGAAAAGCTCTAAAATAATAATAAAAATGTTGTCATCAAATCATTAACAGTATATATTCAATAAAAATCCTACCCTAATGTCACTTTGGGTCGACGAAGCACTAGCATTTACGTCACTCAAGAAGGCGTCATCGTCACCTGAATCCACTGTAACATAAACAAATCAAAGGTTTGTCATTGTTTATATTATGAGTAGGCCACAATAATTAACTTACATCGCCTTCCTTGGGCATTCAAAAGTAGTTCTTGAAGTCTTCGATATCGAGTTATAGCATTTCGTAGCTCTTCGATTTTCCTATCCTATTATAAAATAGTAGGTAATCAATGGTATGTTTGAACTGTTACTTAAAAGTAAATTTTAATTTTAATATACAGGTAAATAGTCAAATCTAACCTTTTCTTCGTTCCCCGCCATGAGAGTTTCCAAATTCCTTCTCATTTTTTCCATATCAGCGTCTAAAAAATACAATTAAGTTTTCAATGCATAAATTACATTTCCACTCCCGAGTCAGAATATAAAACTTGTACGTAACTAAGCAATTTTACCAATTTCCGCTAGATATCAAAATAACATACTTTATCAGAAACGATCTGTAGAGTCCTTTAAAATTATTCCTACGGTAACTGTTAGGGACAGAGTTTATCCTCGAAATTAACCATTAATATTTTTCTTATTTATTTGCAGAATTTATTTTGCAACAGAACTCATGTACTCGGTAGACTGGCCGACTCAGCCAAACACTAAAATTAGTAGTTTCTGGTAGTAATTTATTCCAGCTATACGTCTAAACCCCATAAGGATTTGCAACCTTAGGTTTAAATAAAGATTAGAATTAGATATTACTTAATTATACAAAAATTAGCAAAGTTCGAATACAGGTATTAATTTCGACTTACATACGTAATTACTTAACTCTGTAAATGCAATTTTTTAAAAATTAAAATTTACAGTGAAATGTCGACTTTAGCTATAATAATTATTAATATTAAAGAGTAACACAAAAAATTTTAATAGTGTAGGGTAGGCTATGTTTGCTTATCATAATGAGCATTTTGAACACCCTTTCCGGTTGGGTATAGGTATTGCATAATTACTCTCGTGCAGTGTAATAAATGAATGTAATTAAGCAGATTAAAATTTTTGTGTTACCTTAAAAAGCTGCAATAAAACATGCGATTAAATAACAACGAATTAATCACACTCAGATTAACGATTAATACGATTATTATTATTATTATTACTTTGGGTATATAGAGCTAAAGTGGGATTTAAACCAAGGTCTTACTTTGCTTTTGCAGTCGGTACCAACTGGCTTCAACAGCCGAAATATCTGAAAGCCCGTACTTTTATTACTACAGCTCGACAAACTTTTTATATTTGGCGTGTGTCACATAAAACATCGAATTTTCAAGAAATCGAAATGAATAAAGAATTATTAACAATCGGACTTACTGTGATCTGGTGAAAACATTCCTTTGGCAAGTTTCGTCTTCATCATGGTAATTTCATTCTCCTTTTCGGCTAATTGGAGCTTCATACTCGTTCCCACAATCTGAGGGAAAAAAAATATGCTTTTAAACTTCAGATACGTATCGTAAGTGATTAATGATAATGACGCAAATCATTACCTCAGCTTTTCTGGATCTCTCTTCTAAGTCGAGTTTGTCCTTTTCTGCACTAGCTAACTTCATTTTTAGACTAGATATCTCAGACATAAGATCCAGCTTTTGAGACTCTAATCCCGCTCTCGTCACTAATTCCTAAAATAAAGGAATAATTTTAAAGTTGCGTAAAATATGTTTATATTCATATAAAAAATGGTTCAATTTACTTACGTGTTGCAACATATTTTCTACATTATTCAACTGTTGCTTTCTCTCTTGTAACAAGGATTCCAAATCCCTAATTTTATCAGACTGGGCATCTATTTGTTCGTTTAGAACCGTCACCTAAAATTGAAAACAAATGTTAGATTTTGTTAACGTCTGGGTATTATAAGCTGTACAACGAAATCAATCAAACAAATCTTTTTTATTGTGCAAGAACACAAAATCGAGGATCCTAATAACCCTACGACGGTGTAAGATTTTAGAATTTAGCCTTTATGATGTGCAGAGAGCAAGGGGATCCATATTCCACAGAGAGAGACCTCGGTTTTAAACTCTCATCTAATAGAGCTGCCACTTTTAAAAATTTCACTCCCCAGAAACTTAACAGCCTCTAACTGGAATTGAACCTCAAAAGTTGGGTTCGGAGTTCAGACAGACACTAGAGTGTCCAGACTTTTGCAATGAGGGGGCGAAACCCGTCAGTTGAAGGCAAGCTGACCTTCTTTTGGGGGACGATTTTCGTTAAATAGGAGAAGTAGCGCTGGAGCAGCCCCCAGACCCCCCACGTTTTATTACGGGGGTCTGGGGGCTAGATCCCCAGACCCCCGTTGGGGGGCGTAATGAAATAATTTGGTGTAATGAAATAATTTTGGACCGCCGGAGGCGAACATTTTTTTCGGAAATTAAGGGAAAAACTTTAAAAATTTGAGTGAATTTGGTGAATTTTTAGACATTTCTGGAGGGGGAGATTGACATGCATGCACTTTTGAAGGGGGCCGCCCCCATCGCTAGTGCAGATAAAGACACAGAGGCAAGCACAGAGTCGAAGAATATAGCCTTCTATAAAGGTAAACTAATAATATTACCTGCAAGGAAAGGTTTTCTTTTTCACTTTCCAAGCGATGCAACCTATCTTGCCCATCTTCGTAATCCAGTACATTATTCTAAAAGCAAAATAAATATATAAAAAAATTAGAACATCAAGTCATCAATTTATTCGACCGTAATAACTTCTTAAAATCTTGAAAATAATACCACAATTCTAATTATGTTTCATTACCAAATACCGACACTATCTTTTCGAAATATCTTAGGCAATATAGCTAGAAATTGGGGTGAAAAAGTTTAGTTGAAAATGTTCCCAGAAAAGTATCGCATTACGATTTAGTACAACATAATGAACACTTGCTCTGTTCATGCTTCATATCGTATCAGAATGTAAACAGAAAGAGTATGTATAAAACAGTCTTCAATAGAGGGCCTTGACTCCTTCCAAATAAAGACCAATCTTTCAGCCGAAAATGTAATTATCAAGACGATCTAAAAGACTTTTAAATTGCCTAAATTTACCATAAAAAGACTTTGGTGACGGCAGTCTGTATGTGGGCGGGATAGGGTTTAAATTGGGGTTTTGAGGTAATACAGTAAAATTCTATTCACTGCTAAAATAGGGACTAAACACTTCGAGACAAGGCCCGGGTGGTGGAGAGATCAAAGAGATCTATGTCAGTGGAAAAACTCCCATTCGAAAGATCATCTACCCCATATCAATAGGAATTTTATTTATTGCGACAATGACGCCAGGTAATTAGCTATTTCACGACATTATTTTCTCGATCGACAAGGCACAAGGTAGATTTCTAATTTTTCCTTTTAAGTTAGCTTAGGCCCTATACGTTCAATAAGCCGCAGCTCTATAATTTTTTTTTTTATCAACCTCGATCTGCCTTCGAACCTTTGGGACCATCGGCGCCGACTTTAAAAGTCAATCAGCAACTTAGATAAAACAAAAGTATTTTTAAAACCCCAAAACTTTAAGAGGAATCCCCAACATTCAAATTCCATTAGAACGGAAGATCAAAATTTGTGCAATAGAACTTAAAGAATTCGGCTTTTATCCATCGTTAGTGCAAAGCCGTAATTGAGCCACACGACTGGATAACAATAAAAATCTGCACACTGCATTCCTACAGTACTCCAAAGAATGAAATGTTTTGGAATTTTCGGAGTAAGTACACACTGTAGCGTTTAATTCTAAATTAACTGTCGCGTATTCGTTACTCGCATATTTGCTTTGACGATTTAATACCGAACATCTTTTCTGTATTTAGATTTGTGTTTAAAGTTCAATAGACTTGCATTTTAGCTTTAATTTAAAAGTTTCTGTTCGATTTTTCTTTTATTTACGCAACGGTGAGCCATAACGTAAAGATTTTAGTTTAGCCTCTCAGGGGGGTGAATGTGCAGAGAGCAAGGGGGTCTTATCAGAAGGACCGCAGTCAGAAAGAGCCGCCATATCGCTGTCCGGAATGGATTTTTATCCGTCTTTTAATCTTACAAATATTAACCCAGAGGGTCGAAGATGTTCGTTTTCCAAAAAAATGTATACACCCAAATAAAACTAACACAGTAGCACTAGTGTTGTTGAGCTAACTTTAGTTCAGACCCATTTTTAACAGCGAAAACATTAAACTCCCAGGCTTATAAGAGAGCTAGCTCTTCCGTTATCATTTGGTTCTGCCATGCTGCTTACAATCAAAGCATGAACTCCTGCAGTTAATGCGGTACCAAAAGATAAAATTTTGTCAAGTAGAACTGAGAGATTATGGACCCGGGAAGCCATTATCAATGTTTATGGTGGATAAACGAAGCGTCTGGCATCAAGCTAGCACCCAAAAAAACAGTGCTTACAAAAAAATAAAACACACACATACACTAACTTATTCTCAAGATTTAGGACGATCTATAAATAATCTTAATTACTTATTTGTTCATCTTGGAAAAATCTAAAAACACCATTAATTTACACCAGAATGAAAAATGGGTGTAGATAATTACGACGTAACAGAACATACCCGCGGCATGTTTTGCGTTATCTATGCAGAAGCAATGGGGACCTTCTGCATATACTGAGTGGTAAGTAGAATGCACCATATAGGCCATTCCCCGATGGAAATATCTCATCCGAAAGTGCAGCCACTCCGGGAATTTTTTCATCCAACATTTTTAACAAACTCGATCTTGGTTTGTGATATTAAGTTCTAAGTTAACTTATATGTTCTGTAAATGCTTTTTTTTTTTCGGGAAATAAAAAGTGAAAGAAGCTATACAGTAGTGCAATATCAGTAAAGATTTATATTATACCCTCCATTGAAATCAAATAAACATATCTTTCACTCCGCAACCATTTGTGAACTCAACTAATTACATAAATCTACAACTCAAGGAGCAATTAAACACCTGGTATTGAGAATGCCGGAAGAAAGTGTTTATATAATCCATGGCACCACAAGCAATCAAAGACAATAAACAGAAGAAATTAGGCAAGCATGAGAATTGAGAATCCTTGCTATATTATTTCGATATCAAATCGAAGGGTTGGTACCTAGGGTGGAATACAGAATCACAAAACAGAGAAAGAAGAGGAAATCATTGACGTAATTGAGAAAGAATAACCAATAGTGCAATAACCAAATTCGTTGAAATCCTCATTCATTCTCAAATAACTTTATACGTTAATTATGTTCTCTTCTTACTCTATTTTGTGATTCTGGATATCTATGTTACAATGCAATAAAGGCGTATGAAGCCACTGTTAACTTTACAAAGTAAGGTATCATACCAAGTATACCGGTACTAGTAAATTTTACAAGCTACCAAGTACTTGTGGCTAGATTCGCTACATATGTTTCGCTACAACCATTTAGGTCTGAACTGCAATGAGAAAGTTAGGATAAACACAGTAAGTTGGCGTGCTATTTAAACAGATCGTTTGTAAGGTTGATGGATAATGGTATGATAATGGACATACCAAAATGTTCGTTTTAGATTGATCTATTCGAATTCGAAAATGTTAAAAAAATTATGGGGTCACAGCAAAAATCAAAAGCGCAAACTGTTTATCATAATTATACGTGGTCTATTTCATTTCTTGCAGTTTTGCAAACTATTTCATTTTGGATAGAATCTATTTTCATAAAATTAGCAAAATTTCATACGGAGCATAACCATGACTTGAGGACAAATAAAAAATATCAAATGATACCTTAATGAAGCTACGCCAATGCATCAAATCCAGAGCCAGATCGTTGCATGGGTGCCAACTGTACCGATTCTCAGCGTAATCCGAATGTCGACATCTCCTATCCCTGATTCCCTGCGAATAATGACCCGAAGGCATAACTCGTCGTTTAACGACAGGTGGCCGACAACTAACGGTCGGACACCCACACGCTTGCATACTGGGTCGACACCCAGCCATGGAACAGTCACACATAAGATCTTCGGGGCACGACATTGAATCAACGTCCGAACAGTAGGCAACTCCAGGGGTGGGCGAAGGATGGGTGTGAAATGATGTAGGGGTCGGAGGGGCGTGGGTCGGTCCGTTGTGTTCGAATCGTGGTCCTGGACTGGGGGCAGAATGTCGATGGTGTACCGCACCGTCAACCGGGTTTGAGGAGTCCGATTCGCTATTCCTTAAAGCTGCCAAATTCCTACTGTTTATCATGGACCGAACCCCTCCTGTTGGCGGAGGGCGAGTTACGACGGGGCTTGCGGTCCTTATCCATTCGAATTCGGAAGAAGCCAATGTATCTTTGGTATTGGTCGGGGTGGGGGAACTATCTTCGTCCTCTATTTCAACTTCCCCTTGGCTTAAAAGTTCTGCGTCAGGGGTAGATTGGTCGGAGCGATCGTCCATCAAGCCCCCTGATCGAGGGGAAGGTGATGAAGAAGTTTTAGCAACCAGGCGTTCATCGTAGGATGGGTTCGATTCCCTGTTACGGCGAGATCGTTGGGTCCTAGGTGGGCCGCTAGCTGCTCCATTAAAATTCCAATTCTGTTCCATTGTAGAGGGTTACGAAAGGGTTAATTCACCGTATTCCATATTTGCAAACATTTTTTTATCCAACAATTCACCAAACTGGAGCTGTTAACACATATCCCAGAGAACACTTGCCAAGAATAGATTCTGATTCAGAGTTTAAAAGTCTCTACTGTCTCCAGCCTAGTTGATCAAAGGCTTCGCTTTGATGCGATATTGTTTACAGTATTAAGACGATGAGTAGCGAATCCGAGGTGGGGGTGGGCTACTGATAACCCGTGTCAAGAGAGGTAGCAAGAGGTACGAGTGATGTCTGAAGACGAGGCCCTCTCAAGACAGCCAGAACACCCAGAATTATTTTTAGAACTTCTCTTTCTTTTGATTGAGAATGATGCTGGCAAAGGCTGCTGCCACATGTTTTTTTCTTTTTGAGTAAAGATGTTTTAGGAAGAAAACAAGTGCAATCACACCAAGATATAATTTAAAGTCTTAATTCATCTCCCCATCCAAAGCAATGTTTAATGTTTACTCGAATTCTAAAGGTTGTATCAAAATCAGGCGTTACTCGCTTCGAAATAAAAAGGGAACCACACCTACATAACTTGTAAAAAATGTATTTGGAGAAGCCTTAAAAACTTGTTTTCTCATCACGGGGCAAGGGCGAATGAAGATGGGACGAGCTCATTATTTCAGGGTTATTACTTTCACTTTCGTTTTAATGTCCATTAGCATACCGGTAAGCTAAAAGGTATAACTTGCATATTATTATAACAGTTCATAAAACTTATTAAAATCAAACTCATTATGGTTGTGTTTCGACGTTTTGTTAGAGCCAAGGGCACGTAAAGTATGTACAAGAAAAACATTTAGGGGAGGAATTTCTGGATGTTGGTAACCAGCATAAGCTATAGCTACTTCTTATAATACTTTTATTTTGGGTTTAAAATTTAAATCTGGGTGAACAACAACAAAGGTCATAAGCTCATAACTCATAACCCGAAAAAACCCGAGTAAAATTTAATTTAGCAATATGACCGAGAGGACGTAACCTCTGAGTCCTCATATAAGGGTTCTTTAATGTCCAGGTAACAAGTCGGGATCGTCCAGGGGATCGCGGTATTCAAATCCCCTCCAATCACCATCTCCGCAAATGCTCACTAATCACTATGCTCCCATGTTAATTTTCCATTGGAGGCTACTTGAGTTCGCCCTTTGAGAAATCACGGCCCAGAAGGTTCTCTGTTTCAACTCTCATCAGAAGGAGCCGAAACTTTAAATAATGAATGTCACTCCCCCAGGTAAATACAGGACTCTATTGGGATTTTGATCCCTTAAATTTGGGTTCAGACTTCAGAAGTAAGGACGTAGTTCTTATACCACCAAAACTGCGATTCTGGCAATCTTCTATAATACAAGTTCTATGAACTAACTTACGCATCATCATATACATCGTTTAGATATCAACAAAACTGAAAGCTGTTCAGTGGCTTTATGTGCATTAAATTGATAATATTAGTGCCAAGAGCTTTGATAATTATTAATAAATAAACATTTAAGTTTATTATAGATCACACTGTCAAATAAATTAAAACACAGCATCAAAACACCAGATATTTTTCCTCAATCCCATATTGGTACAGACCCACTATCTTCTATTACTTTGGTACAGACGATGCTGAGATAAAGAACCTTGTCAAAATACGACAGCATAATTAGAAAACTTATACTGTACTGAGTCTGAGACAATAAGACGGCATTCTTTAGGTGCTTACGTATTGTATCCGGTACCGGTTTTTTTCCTTCCACACTGGTATTATTTTCCCTCAATTTTACTTGGGGACTTTGGTATACTGGCGTATTTCTGATAATGCTTTGTTTGATTTTTAACGTCGCAGTGAGCGGCAACAAAATGGTTTTTTAATAACCCGACGAAGGGGTGAAAGTTGAATTTTTTAATATGATCAGGGGATGTCATCATGTCACCCCTGACATAAGGGTTCTTCAACGTGAAGAGAGCAAGGGGATCTATCACCCGAAAGAACAGCCAAATTTCACTCACCCAGAAATTCTCAGCCTCATTCGGGATTTTAATAGGTTCAGCAATGCAAGCGCTCAACCTTCAATCCACATTTTGATGCACCTTCTCAGTTAGAGCCGGGATAAAACTCATGGTTACAGTTACAACAAATAGAAATTTTAATACTTTATCAAAAAATGTGTTTAGAGTAATACAGTATAATATAAACATGCCACTGTAAATTTATTTCGAGTTAATCCGCGGGCTTTGTAAGTTCGTAAGGTTCCGGTAACAAGTCTTCCAAAATTGTCGACATAATCTGACAGTTTTAATGCGATAGAAGGCTATAACTGCATAGTCTCTTTTTCCGTTCCACCTAAAAATGTCATGATATTGTTGCTAGACTAACCTTAAACTTCCCTAAAACGAGTAAATATTTTTAAAATAAAAAAATCCCTAAGTTTTTTGGCCAAGCATCAAGTGTTCTTATGTTACACTACAAAATATGACATTTTTATTTTAGCATATACTTCCTTTGGAAAAATTATATGTGTTTACACTGCTGGTTTTCGTGTACTCCAAATATGCTGCCATAGGCATTAACATGCCCTCACTTTGAATAAGAAAAATACGCATGATTAAAATCCCAGACTCTGAAAGTTTATCTTGTTTTGACTTCTGTCGCTTGACGAAAGATGGCAGCACAAAACAGAGAGGAATTTCTCACAGATCTTACTTTTTAAAAACAGACTCGAGGCTCATTTACATCCCCTTAATGTTAAACTTATTACCGCATTTAAAGGCATAATGTTACATTAAAATTTAAAACATATTCGGCCTGTTTCCTGTTTCAGCAACTGCAGCTATAAATAAAAACGCAACAGAGTAAGTCTTCACCACCTTACTGGACCAATTTTGCCTGCAAACGAATTATTCTTTTTTCTCCTTGAAGACTCGAAGTGTCTTGCAGGTGCAGAGAGCTATGGGACCTTGTTCTTATAGCCAGCGCCAGTGGTTTACCTCGGCGAAGGTTTCAAATCCCTGTAGTTGCTTCACTTGCTTGTGGCTGGTACATAGGAAATTATTGGTATGCTCCTTCGGATGAGAGTTGTAACCGAGACTCCTCTCTGTAGATTCTCTTGCTCTCTCTGTACATTAAAGAACCCTTGTGGCATTCCCTGGTGGATGTAGATTGTAGGCAAATTACGAGTATTCAAATCTCACACCAACGTCGGGTTATTCCTTTCGTTGTCGCTCGTTGTTCATCATCAAACCAACAAACAATCCTTACTTTTATTCAGTGCTCGAAATGGACCGGAGCGCACCGGAACGCCGATCCGGTTCGTCACATAAAATTTTACAGCGTTCCGTTTCGTTCGAAATTTCAAGATACCGTTCCGGTTCGATTTATTT
>JAQGBM010000194.1:0-16311 GCA_034698405.1 Symphylella vulgaris | reverse complement strand
CATACTTATAAGTTAAAACGTCCATCTAGGCTAAAAGCAAATGTACCTGGGTGCTATAACTTTGGTTCACTGGGTGAATATTACAGTAAAAGATGATTAAAAATAGCTTATCCTTGGTTAAGTCCATCTCACAGAATTTAATGGTCTTTGCTTCATGCATTAGGGCGCATTTACGAGCCAGCGAGAAACGTGAAAATTCGCTTGCGTGAAATTTGTTTTTGCTGGCTGGTTTCGTAACCCCTGAACGGATTTGAACGTGTGATACATAAAAATGACCGTATTAAATATATCTTTTCGAATACGTAAAAATATTATGGTGTCACTGCACAAACTTAAAAGATTTTTCAGATAAAGCTCAATCGAACACGATATTTTCAGTATTATTGAAAAATCTTTTAAATTTGCGCAGTGACCCAATAATATTTTTACGTATTCGAAGAGATCTATTTAATACGGTCATTTCTATGTATCACATTCACACGTCCAAATCCGTTCAGGGGTTACAAAATCAGACAGCAAAAGCAAATTTCACGCTAGCGGATTTTCACGTTTCTCGCTGGCTCGTAAATGCCATTTACGAACGTCCTGCTCCTAGAAAACTAAAGTTGCACTGTTGCCCTTAGGTTTGTGCTGTGGACAAGGTGTCACTGGTAAAAGAATGCAATTGGGAACCATCTGCATATGGAAGGAAAGACCTGATTTCCTATTCAGTCAGTCTGCATTTATCCAATAAAAATGGTCAGATGGAGGGAAAGTGAGGAGGACTCCAAACAAGGTGGGAGGATGCTCTAGGAAGTGATCTTTACATGTAGGAACTATCATGGGATGAAGCTAGGAAATAAATGGCAGGCGATGGAGCAAAATTCCGATCATTATCTCAGTTTGACGGAAGCGGAGGTGCAGTTGAACGCTGCAGAGCAAAATCAACTAATGATGATGAGCCAGTCTGTAATATTTTGATGTTGCCAATAATTTTGAAGGAATCGACCAACTAGGATCTGCAAGTACTAAATTTTATTTGCGAAATTGATTCAACAATATAATGGGGTTAATAAGATTTTATTAAGCACAAAGTTTATCATTATTTTGCCCAGCTGATTAGCCTTCCCAGTGAGGACAGGGGCTCCGTCCCCTGTGTGAGGGTTGGCCGGCTCATCGTGGGTGGGGCAAATATGGCAAACAATGTGCAAAGTTGTAGAGGGTGGAGAGTAATATATTGTTGAGTCGGTTCACCAAAAATGAGACTGCAGAGTTAATAAACACATCGTAATGATGTTGTTTCTGCAGTCTTTGCTTGCTATTTACGCTTGCTGCTGCTTTGCCTCATTAGCTGCATGCGAGGCGCTAGCCTATTATACTGCTTAAGCTTAAATTACGGTACAAATACGGTAAAACGTGAAAGATCTAAAGTTAAATAATTTATTAAAATGGTATTTAAAAAATACATTTCGTATATAAAATTTTTAAGAATGAAGTTTAATTTCAAGAATATAATGAAGTTAATTTAAAAACATATTTTTATAATCTACATTAATTTTACAATTTTTATAATTTGTTAAACCATGCGAATTTATAAATACATAAAAAAACAACATAATTAGGCTCCTTAATATAAAATTGGTGACTTGCACAATTTTTAAAAATCCACTACTGTAATATACCCCGGTATAAAGATAAACCTTTATAATATTATGTTACTTTTTTTTAAAGCATTTAAATTTTTTATAACTGAAAAAAGAAATTAAAACAACGGTTGCCAACAGCTGATTTAAAAAACTATGTGACGTCACAAGTTTGTGTATAAGCTATCCGATTGTGGTATTAGGGCCCCTTTTTATTGAATTGTAACCGGATAGTACTGTATTTTATTGCCTAATTTAAATAAAAAATAGAAAAATTTATAGTAATAGAATAAATATTTTCGTCAATAACAGAGAAAATAGTTTTCCTACAAATTAGTGACGACGTCATTTACGCGCGCTTTTTGTAAACCGCGTTTTATAAATGGTTATTTCCAAATAAATGACACTTTTGACTATAGACCGAAGTCGGAAGAGCAAATTAAGGTCTAAAAATATGGGCTTTTGTACAGTTATCTATTTCCGGTATGGATAATTATCTCTATACCCTGGGTTCGCACTTGGCGGGCCGCATGCGGCCCGCGTGTCCCTTTTTTGCGGCCCGAGGGATATTAGTTTAATTTAAGACATTGATGTGGAAACCTCATTCCACATATCGGCACCTCGGAGAGCTCCGTATGCTAATGCATAGCATAGCCTTGAACAACACGAGGAAATGCTGACACATTTGCATAATTCATACTGCATTGATTTTAGAGAGTTTAGCTAAGAGTTTTATTTGGGAAAGGTTTAAAGCATCCTTTTTGTCACCCCTCTATTTAGCGGCCTTTAAAGTGTGTGCGTCATTTACAACTTCTTTAAACCATTGAATTATTAATTTACTTACGTTATTAACATTAAAAGTTAAATCTCGGTCGATGTTACTACTACTCCAGTGTCGTTGAGCTGAGTCAGGCACTTGTTTGACCAGGTTGGCTCTTTCTTCCCTGGCAGATAATCCGTTGAGGAAGAAATACCCAACCGGAGCTTCCACGACCTGTTGAATGCAACCAGCATGAAAACTAAGGCAATGGAAGCCAGGGGTATGTCATGTCAACTCCAATGTTCAAATGTTGACATACCCCCTCCCGTCATACTCAAGATGTTTCTTGATGACGTCCATCATTGAAGACGCAATAATTTCTTCATTTCTATTTGTCCTAGCTTCTTCATAATCTGCTTTAATGGTCGTGAAGGATTCCGCACTGAAGCCGGGTTCGCACTCCACTTTGTTGTACCAACTTCGAAGAGCAGAATCCAAAATACTCCAAAAACTCTGCAATTATTATTCCCCAATACACTCGCTCGCTTCAAAGTTCGAATACAGAGTTACCAATGATCTCGTTCCTCTCGCGTCGTGTTTAATAAGTTAGGATATGACAATTGCTGCAAGTTGAATTCCTCACTGAACTTTACGAAACCTTAACTAGGCTGTTTCTACCACTAAGCTGGAAGAAATATAGGCGTTAACCTGCAAGTTTTGCAAGGGTTGGAATTCCTTGATAAGCTTCACTCCATATTTCCAAAGGTTCCTGCTGTTAATAATTCTAACTATAAAGCCACATGCAAGTTAGTGATATCCGTCTAAAGGATTCGGTCGAAGGGAAAATTTAAACACTCGCATGAGAATTCACACAGACTATTTGAATGTGAAATTTGTCACAAAGGATTCACTCAAAGTCAGAATTTACTCTAAAGAACCACTGTACTCATTCAGGATTAAAACTATTCATATTTCAATTTACCTTCGTTGGCACACCTTAGTATTTTGCTCTATTACTGACAGTTGATCAGACTTGTTCCATTCTTATTTTTAATCTACGTTATTGATCATATCCGGGTAGTGAGATTAGCTTCTTGAAATCAAATTTAGGTAATTACTTTTCAAGGGGGTTGATCAAATGAGTCATCGTAGGGGTAAACTTGGTCACTTCGTTCGCAATTACTCCGGTATTATTAGTATTACAATGGGATATGTAGCCTACTCTTCAGGGTGGTCTAACAACAAAACGACATTTTTTTAAACGACATTGTCCGTATAGTTGTCATATTCTTGTGCATCCGAGTTTATAGAGTTTAATAATTGATCATGTACAGTAAAACCTTTCTAGCCTAGATCGACCCTGCCTAGATCACGAGCATTATAATAGGCCTAGGCATTCCAATTTTAGCTGGTGTCAGGACGGTGCATTAGTTATATAAGCTATCTAGGCTACCTCGTATAATATTAATGCAAGGCTACGCTCCTACCTGAGGTGAAATGTTTTGTTTACGCACGGGAATTATTGCTTGGTACGGTACCCTTAATTTTATTATCGAAATCCATGCATCTCTTCTATGTTGTGATTAATCTTACGCGCGTTCGCCATGCTTTGATGTAACTCCAGGTATTCTGAATAGGAAAATCCCTTCCAATCCGTTGACTTAGTCCAGCTACTGGAGTCTGGACGTGGATGTATCCTTGGTACCGGTAGTTGTGGAGGGCCTCTTCGTCGAAGTCTTCTAAGTTTTGCTTGTTGTTTGTGATAGTTGTTTTTGTAGTGACAAACAGATCGAGGTATTCCAAATCTTCGATTCAGCAAGATGACCACTCGATTGCAGAGAATACGAAGTTGTCCTGGCCTGTAATGTGCCCTCAACCTACGGGTATAAAGCGGTTAGTCTTATTTTTTCTGGATTTGACCAAATGGGTATTTTAAAAGAATATTTTTACAATAAATTTTTCCCTACAGAAACATTTTTATTCATTTAATAATTAAATGAATAAAAATTAATTCATTTAAGTTTAAAACTATTTTTCAAAATTCTGGGTTAAATTCAAATTGATCCATTTCCTCAACCACCAGATTAGCATTCATTTCAGCCATCATTAACTTCATTTGTCTCCAAATGCTACGGTTGAGTGTACCGTAATAATGTTTTCATTGTCTTCGGTATTTACTTAAACATTCAATAAGTTCAATACGAACTATTCAATTTTTCTTCCAAGAGAAGTCCTATTAAGACAAAAGGTCTTGCTACTTCGAGAAGTTTTTTTTAGACAAACTTTTTTCGCAGCTCCTGCGTTCGATTTCGATGACTTTTTCCGCAAGTAGTTGATTTCAAGTGTTAATAAACTTGTACCGAGAATTAATGATGTTTTGGTAATTCGGTGAATTTAACACATTGCATCCAGGTTTGAAGAAGTTGCGATATTCAAGTTGTTCATTGTTTCATTACTTTTGTTGGTTAACTGGTAAAGATAATCCCCATCATTTCTCCACTAAACTCCCCATTTTCCATCTCAAATGCTTCCATCTCGCTTTGAGTCATTAAGAAGTCGTATAGACTGACTTCTACTGTTTCTTCTCCAATCGTTCCTCCAAGAAGAATCCCATTTGAAATTTACTGTTTTGAAGTTTTTTTTTACTGATTCTAACTGTCCCAGCACTAAGAAGAATCTCTTGAAATAACCCATCTTTACTCACTCCTTTTCAAAGTCAGAATAATCAATATGAAGTTCCTGAAGATATTTGCCCACATTGTGTAAGGATTGATTTTACTTAGACATGCGCGTAGGGGCAGGGATAGATGATATCGCAGATATAATACAGTGACAATAGGGTAGTTGTTATGTATTATGTTAGATTTGGAAAACCTGATCTCTGTCAACCAACTCTAGCACTATCATAAAAATTTAGTAAAAACATATAAAAGTATGAAATTGGTTTAATTACCAAGTTAATTAAAATCGATCGAATTATTAAAATTTACTTCGGATTAACTAATATAAAAATATCGTATTCAAGAGAGAATCTTTTTAAGAAAAATTATTTGAATAGGCCTTGTTACAGTTCGACGTGCTAGCTTTAAAATAATAAATTTCGTGTTTCTTACGTTCCTTGGTTTCTTGGAGATAAGACGATTCTTGCCGAGTACAAGTTGTGGTTTCTTGCAGTAGTTAATAAATATAGTAAAGTTGTTGGTTTACGACTTTCTAATATATTTAGCTATTTAAAAATGTTTGCACAATTGGGTTATTTGTGCATGGTTTGCTCCCCGTCTGGAGCGTCGAGCTCTTCCCTCGACGATGTTAGAGGCTGTAGAAAAAGGAAGGAAGGAGGCCCTCCATGGTTATACGGTATATCTGCATCGGCCTCATCACTCCTTGGATGCTGGCGGGTTTACTTTTTCTTGCGTGTCACAGTACACACACAGTTCACATACGCGATAAAACGATTCTCTCTCATTCTCTCTCTTTATAAATGTTTACGTTATTAAGAATACAAAGTTTAGAATAAAATTTTATGAAGTAAAATATACATGTGGGATTTCTAACATATGAAATCTAACAACGCTGACCAAACTGCATTGAGTCCACTGATCCATTTTGATTAGAGAAATCCAAATATTAGCCTACTTCACGCAGGAAACAGCCTGTTTGCCTTGTTTCCTAATTGGAATGTCTTATTTCCTGAATAATATTTTTTTTCTCGCTATATAATTATATTTTCTGTGTCCCAAATAGAACGTTCCTCCCAAACACGGAATATAAATTTTAGCTCCCTTCTGTTGATTCTTTGCAATAGTAATTTTTCTCGTAACCCTATTGTCATTTTCAGTATGGTTATTAGCTTCATTCCCGTGAATAATAATATATTTAAGAAAATTAGAAAAATGTTGAAGGCAAAACTAGTCAAGCCAAAAATCTTCCATTTGTGTAAAGTTAATATTTGCATCTCTCTGTCATACTTTTTGTGGCAGGCCTTACCGGTTAGATTTAGTCCAAACTTTTGACTTAAGTCTACTGCTATCTTATTCCAAACTCGAATTTGTGTTGCGGCTCTTGTTTTTAAAGTACCTGAAGCATGCCTTATCCAGTTTCCTATATTCTGTTCGGCAATGGCTTCAGTTATATTCCATGCTTTTATGGAAGCACCAGGGGCGAGTGTAAAGTTTAATATTACCGTAGGTACGAGTAATAGCTGTGTCAGTAGTTTTTTTTATAGTTTTTTTTATTGTACTTACTACTTACGAATTACGACTCTTGTAATGTTTCTGAATTTTCTGAAAGCAGCTTTTCCTCCCTACTTCCCTTGTAATTATAGTGTTCGGCGACTTCTTCCGCGAGAATTCGTCTGACTTGTGAGCATATTATTGCAGGAAGGTGTTGAATTCTTACCCCCTACGGACATGAGGTAAACCATCTGAAATAATTCAAAGAGAAAATTAATGTATTTTCTTTACGTTTGATGATAGCAATTTTTGATTGTTTTTAGATTTAACTTAATAACATCGTGGTAAGCGATAACGAAAGTCAAAACCCGATTAAGGTGTGAGATTTTAATTTTGCCCCAGGAACAGGATTTACAAACCAGTTATGAGGATACTCCGACTCCGTACTACGTTTACTACGTTGTACGGAGTACGGGGTATTTTCTATGTTGATTTTTCTACCTGTTGTATCTTCATCATCACCTGACGTACATGTGACGGTGACCTTTGCGGGCGATTCTTCTTTTTTAGTTTGTTTTTGTTCGGATTCCACATGTTCCTTAGTTGGTGTGTTTTCGATTATACGTAATTGGTTCATCCTCATTTTCAGAGAGTGCGTGTATTTGCTTTAATGCACTGTTTCATTTGCTGTTTTCCGTTTTTTTTTTTTATTCTTCTGATTCTTTGGAACATGATGAAGTTTCGGAGTTTGAAGGATTCGAATTTTCTCTGAAAGAATTAAAACTAGACCTATATACGCATAATGTAAGTTGATTACATCCCATTACTGCCACCCCAATTATCCCAATTCTCCACCGTAGCTTCGAGTTAAATTGGATGGGGATAAATTGGTAACAGTCGCACGTGATTGTATCCCATTATCCGCATGATTTCGTCCGTATTCTCATTTGACGCTCCTATTAGCGTAAAAAAATAAACTTAGCACTCGAAAAATATACATATTATGATAGGGAGCTGGTCAGCTGGCTAGTAAACTACAGTAGGCTACGCATAACAGAACTTTTGGACGGTGACAGTATAATGGGAAGGAGCCCATAAAATTTACAGTTACGGATATAGTTATTATGAATTATAAACTGTTTTACGAGTAAAAGTGATGAGTCTGATGACCAAAACATGACTCGGAAATTATATTAAATTTAGATACAGTCATTGTACATTGGGCAGAGTCTTACAGACACAAGAAGCATGTCTACAAGATTTTCTGTCCGGAATTATAACTTAATTCACTTCAAATTTCCTAATTTCTTTCTATTCAGGCAAGCATTGACAACCATCTAATCGTGCATTTTTAGGAGTTTATGTTCGGGTGTTTCAGTTAAAGTTTTGAAAAGACTGAAATTTATGCTGATTGCTGCATTTTGGAACCGTGGGAAAAGTATTGATAAGTATCATAAGTTAGTTTCTCTGATCAGGTCCTCCACTGCTTGTGGTAGTATGTCACACGACTTACTCATGGCAGAGTGATTTTCTTCAAACAGAGGATGAATCCTACACCTTCTCTCGGGTACACTGTACAGTCTGGTATTCTTAGGCTCATTTTTCCTGCCTTTCCTAAAAAATGTAAAACATTTTATTAATAATAGTATACAAAATAAGTGATGGTTTTGGTTATTTTTTTTTTTTTACTTAGCAGAGCACAGATAAGGTTAGGTTTGATTTAAGCCAGCAAAGCGATTTTGAATATTTTTACTAGTGTAGTTGTGTACGTACCACTTGCGAAGACATGAATTGTGCCAAATCTTCGGTGTTATTGTTCGTTTCTTGCTTTACCAGGAGTGCTGTGTTCAGCTGTTCTAATACTAAAATCCTCAATATGCTGCGTCCAAAGCTTTACTTGGTTTATGGGTAACATTTTAGCTTCTTCCAACGATTTTGTGTGGAGTCTCATAATGATGTTCTGAATTAATGGACACCATTGTTTCATTTCGTCTCGACTGTAGGTGTCATGAACCAAATAAAGTACGGTAACGGCTTAGGATTCTAATTACTCAGTTAGGCGCCACCCACGTGGGATATCCCGATCTTCTCAATAAACACTTGACGTAAATAGCACCCGGTCGAAATCGTTCACCCAGCTTCTCTTGACCTGTGTTACCCGCACCTTTAGTCAATGTACTTAGCTATCTATGAACTATTAAAGTTATATTAAAACTACACTTATTCAATCTTTAGAATCAAAACAGAACTATCCACTTGTTTATTATTCTCACCACCATCTTACATATCACTTGTTGCCAGATCTTGAAACCTGCCAACATAATTACCGGTACACACAAATTAAATGAAATAACTATACAACTAGCATTAAATGTTCAAACTACATACGTCAGAAACCCAGAAATTATACGACCGGGGAAGTCCTAAAAATAATAACTAAAACATTTCCGTTAAAAACAGAAAAACTCTCTACGACCCTACATTGGGACGCCTCTTACCCTAAACTCCCCATGACATAGGTAGGTCCTCAATTCCGCAGTAGGCTCCAAGTAGTCGAAGCTCCCTTTTACCAAGCCGTGCCTCGTCGACGTCCGGTGCTGGTCCAACCTAATGGTTTGGACAGGGCATCCTTCTATTGGACACTGGTAGCGAGGGTAAAAACGTGTGGTTTTCTCCTTCGTCGGCTTCTCCGGTGCCTCGTCTTCTTCCTTGTACGGGATGCCCGCCCGAAACCGCGCACTCCAGGTCCTCGACAGCTCAGGACTGAAATTGTGGGACGAGCGAAGGTGCTTGAGGAGGGCATAGACACCTTTAGACCTACACTTGGGCATCAAACACTGGTACTCCTTCCTCCCCGCAAGTTTGGCTTTATTTCGGGCATTGGAGACGGTAGAAACTCTTGGTCGTTGCTCCTCCTTTTCATCATCCTGAAATTCGTAAAAACAAATTAGATACATCTATATTTAAACACACGTCCCACGTAGTTTGAAAGAAATTAAACCATACTTATTTTTACCTCATTTCCGTGGGAAACAGGGGAAACTTCCTCCTCACCATCCAATACGTACTTCTACAGCTTCGGATCATCGAACCCATTTTCTGGCGCCAGTGGCCTAAGCCTGCTCTCTTTCCCTCTTTCGCCACTTCTCCTTCTTTTCGGCAGCAGCCTCTGCTTCGTTTCTCCTCCGTTTTCTCCTTCGAAGGAAGCCTCAAAATTGGCCAGGGTACAGCAGTATTACATAACTTATTTACCTTTAGCTTAGGAAAATGAGCTAAAATTTTGAGTCTCAAGCGCGTCGCCTGCATGACTCCCGTCTCGTTCTCTTTCTAAAAAGTCAGCATAATAAATTTTTGGCTAATATACCGAAATTTTTAGCATTTAACTTATATCGACTGTATGCCGTTTATGAACCATTCAGAAATATTTCCTTTTTTTTTTTGGCAGACGCCTTTATTTATCGGGAAGTCATTATATAATATTGGAACCATTCCGCTACAAGTCTCATAAACCAGGCTGTTTGTTAGAGCCTCTTTGGGTATCAACTTGTAGTTGTACTGTCGTTTCTAATGCTGAGCAGTTGTGAGTGACAGAAAAATACCTGAATGCTAGTCCTACATTCATCCTTGAAAAGTTATATGCTGAATTAATACTCATTGTTTAAGTGGTACAGTACATCAGCCTCTCATGATTTCTGCTCTTGTTCTTCATAGGAACAAATATCTTCAATTTTTACCACGTCGATTGCTTTTTCTTCTTCAAAGAACTCGACCAGAGCATATTTCAGCTCAGCTACTACAGCTGCTAATTCTGCTGATTCTTCCACCGGAGGTTTTACCATAACTATGAAATCTGTAATATATACAACAGAATACCGTTAATTTTACGATAAAATTCTGGGAAATCCTGAAGTAACTTACCGGTATAACGATTAACGTCCCCCCGTTTTAATGGTGCTTCTGCATATCCATGCATGCACCCTGTGGTATTCACTGGAAATTCAAGTGGGGATGCTAATGCTAAACTGCATCATTGCTAAAATTTTGCACAACATTACTCTATAATCTGTTGTATTACAAAAAAAAAAAATAATAATACTTAGACCCGCACTTAAATAATTTAATAATAGCACTAATATGTAAGTGGCATATATAATAGCCTAGATAACATCAGTCGCCTACACATCATCAATTAATTGTTAAATTTGACCATTAATTTTACTGATAAATTGTTAAGTGGTAGCCTATTGCTAATATTAATTTAGCCTACTTTTTAAGCAATACTCTGTGCTAAATATATTTTACAACTTAATAGGCCTACTAAATTAGGTAATGTTGCAATTTAGCGTTCCCACCTGTATTTACAAAAATAATTTCCGTATACATTATAATTATAAATATTGTAATATGGATAATTTTTAGATTTAATAATTAAGTACGCAGTTCGATCGACGCTGATTGCCCCAAAAATATAATATTACTTTTTAAGTTTTTTTTGCTCCGATTATGATCAACGCATTCCTTTATATTTCATTAGGCCTAACTAATGTCACAAATTGCCAGTTGTTCATAGTAATTACTATTCATTGCCTTATTGGTAAGGGTGCGGTAGCCATTATAGCCACTTTCCCATAAAACTTTTTTTAAGTTCAAAATTATTTTTAAGTTCAATAAAATCTGGGCGTCTTATTCTTGGACCTTTTCCTCGCTCTTATCGGAGACTTCTTCGGGAGTAGAATTTGAACTTTGGGAATCAGAAAGTTCAAACTCTTGTTCCAGGCACAAATCAGCCCCAACTGACACGAAGCTTTGCTTTGATCGTTTAATTGCAAAATTTTCCGCCTTGAACTGTTCAAATACTTCTAGCTACTTCTGGCGCCTTTTCTTCAAGCCATTTAATGTCTTCTAGGTAGAGGGAACTCCACCTAACTTAATATAATTGGTACGATCAAATGCCACTAACACTTGTTGCAACTTCGGCGCCGTCGCTACATGATGGAACCAATTACCTTCCCTGTCTGCACGAACCAGGTCTCATATACAAGCGAGACAAGATATGTTACATTGTCTCAGTGCTTGTACAGTTCTGAATCATCTCTACGATGATTTACAAAATCTTGAAAATCAGTCAGCATTGTTTCAGGTAGTTGGAAGCTCAAAGTAAGTTAGTAAGCAACTTCTTGTGGAATATCTCCTTCTCTGAAACACACTATTTAAGTTGAGATAACTTCAGCAGCTGTGCATCGTATTTCTCTTTGTCACATACCTGAAAGAATTCCAAGATCTGCAATCTCTTTAAGGCTTCAGCGAGTAGAAACATTCCTTTAAGTGTTCTTACTAAATTAGAACCACTAATGATAGTCTCTGTAACCGACACTCCAAATACTGAGCTTTCAATGAAGATACTATCAGCCCCACTACCTCTCAAGTAATTTCCAACGCATCCTAAACCTTATCATTTTACTGTTGGGATCATTTTATCAAGGAGGTAGATAATATATTTGTATAGCTATTACTCCTGGTCGTAGCCAGGGTGTGTTATGTCTCGTTCTGTATATACCTCCGTTGCATGAAACAAGAAGAACAGTTTGCTTAAACGCCGTATAACTTACACTGTCGAATACTCTTTGACTGTCTTGGGAATTAATGCTATAAAACCTACAATCTTTTGGCAGTGATTATCTTCGGACACTGTTGCAAACGCCGCCCATTATGTTCCTTTTGAGAAAAGGAATCTTTTACCCTTTTACCTACTGCAATTGCAATTTCCCGGGCCATTTGTATCTGCATTGAACCAAAAATTACAGTTATTAAATGAATTTATTTGGGGAAATACTTAGCCACTACAGTCCGTAATTATGGGACTGCACGGTCTTCAAGTTTAGTTTACAAGAACGCGCTCAATTAAATCTATCACGTCTTGTCAGCTGGGGTAGGCCAGCGGTATAGTATCATCGGCCCCATCGCTATCCGATGACGGTGGACTCAACTTATGAAATAATCATCGTCATAAATTCCGTTTTTTTAACCTTCGTTTTCTAAATTAATATTTATCATATTATTTTTACAATTTTTATTGATTTTATACAATTCCTTGTGTTTATGAATTTGTCCATGCCGGAAAGGCACGGCACAAAAGAACGTAACTAAGAGTGATAAGAAACAGAAGAAGAATTTTCATTAAATTTTACCTCAAGCTCTGTTACATCCTTCATTTTTGGTTGAACAAAATCATCGAGGAAACATCTATCAGCAATGTCGATATGTTGAGAGCGTTGATCGAACTGGATCTGACAGACACGGCAACTCTTTGCTACATCTCATTCTCAAAAGAATTAAACAAGAGCATTGTGAAATGGTCAGCGTTCTTCTCGATTTAGTAGGCGTCAAAAAGAGTAACGCAATGGGGTTACAGTTTATAAAATGAAAAAAAAAAAAAATGACTGGCAAACAACAAGTCTCTGAACGTAATGGTAAAGCTAGCCGACAAGGTCTCTCACATAACTTCAATGCGAGAAATGTTTTTGGGAGACCGACTCTTGAGGGTGGTATTCCAACAGAATGAACAAAATTGTTTGGTCCTTTGTTACGACAGCCTAAAGTGTGATTGTGTTAGGTTTTTTTTTTCTTTCTAGAAGCCTAGCCTAGTCCCTTGCAGGAGCCTACAGAAACAAAACAGATTTCCAAAACGTATCGTTGATTTAATTGACACGTATTTGCAAATTAAAAATCCCGTTAAATTCCATATCCTACTTCATTATGGTCATTTACTCCTTATTACTGCTGTCTCATGTATAGAAAAATGTTAGTGGACGGTGTAACGTATTTACTGTTTAGGGGCAGCTGGTCGGTCCGCTAAGGTTATTAAAGAAGTTAAAGGGACTCGGCTAGCTTGATGAAAGTCGACTTTTTAATATTGAAGTGGCCACAATTTATTGCGCCCCTCACATGAAGGTAAACAATCAGCCTTGAAGGTTTAAAATAAAAATTAATTTTGAAGAAAAACTGCGGCTTATACGCCGGTTTATACGGTAATTTTAGTTTTACCATAAATGTCCCATAAAAAGATCACAAGTTCAATTTCCTATAAATTGTTGACACTAAAAAGGGCCGTTTGTTTATAATAATTTACTTGGGAGGGGGGGGGGGGGGAAGTCAATACTTCGTCCAGCCTCCATTTGCATCTATGACTGTTTGGAGACGCCGGGGCATAGACGACGCTAGAGTTCTCCAGTAACCTTCATTTTTTGCCATCACATTCCACGCATTCCCTTGGTGGTAACGTTGGTTAAGTCCACTTTATTCTTCAACATAATATTATGCGAGCAATGCTCAATCGGATTGAGGTCCGGTGAAAGTGCTGGCCAGTTGAATACTTTGATGTTTTCCTGCTCTTCTAACCAGTCTTTAACGTTGTGCTTGTTTGCTTCGACGCAATGCTTCAAATCGTGGTTTAATATTGGTTAAAAACAGCTCTTAATGAGATTTCAATGTTCTGAAGACACGATTTCGTTTTTATTACAGTCATAGTTGAAATTGCAGACTCACACAAAAAATTATGTGGAAACAAACGGTAGAACTCGTAGATGAGTTGTCACACATAGCTAAGGGACATGTTTAGTAATGATATGACTTGATTGGTTTTTTCAAAAATGTACCCATTTTAATAAAACATCCGCTCGTTATCAAAATAAAGAAGCATTAAGATTTCGTAAATGTTCGTAAAAATGTACCCATTTTAATAAAATTATTAAAATGGGTTCATTTTTGAAAAAACCAATCAAGTCATATCATTACTAAACATGTCCCTTAGCTATGTGTAAAATTTCAGAACTCTATCGTGTACGTATACGGTACTGTAGGAGCAGTGACCTACTTTACGGAGTACACTTTTTCCCATAGAGAATAATTTTCCCGCTCACCCTTAAAACGTTTTATAAAAGTTTGTTAGAGATTGTAAAAAATGAGAAGTGTATAATACTATTTGTGTGTAAGTTTGTTATATAGAAAACTTTTTTATAAAATACACACAAAATAAAATATATCACAGAATAAGTATAAAGAATAAAGATCGAACATTAAAATCTAAAGCCCAGGCCACCCATCCTTAACCTGACCAGACACTACGGTCTTGTAAATTTAACCGACCTGGCAGTGACAAACCGCAAAGCTAGAATCGGACGTAGGTTTTAAACTTTATATAAAATATAAAAACGACTAAAGTCGGGGACAGGTCAAGTTGAGAACAAAAAATAAATAAAAATGTGTTACATAGTTTGCAACTTATCCCCCTCTCTTCTCTCCGCTGCGCTTATCAGGTGCACGGTTATATTGTTCGTTTTCCGCGGAGGAGGAGAAGAGAGGGGGATAAGTTGCAAACTATGTAACACATTATTATTTTTTGTACTCAACTTGACCTATCCCCGACTATAGCAAACTTTTTATCGCCCGATAGCCTATGTACAGTACTTTTCATTTTACCTAATATACGTAACAATCATCAGTCATGACTGTAGTAATCCATTAGTATTCCAAATCTGAATCACTGTCCGAGGAAGATGACATATTTTCATCAAGTTCCGTAGAGGTACTCCCATATGGACACAAGTATGAACGGTAAAACATTTCGCTCTCCTTGTGTAGATATCGCAGCAGTTGGAGGACATATTTTTTCTTTTTATCTGCCACGCCCGGTTCCTTTGGTCTGGGGAGAGGAGCAGTCGAGTCAAAATTAGTACAACTTAAAGGGTAGGTTTGGTAAACATTGTTGTTGTAGCTTTGGTGCACTTTCACATTATTGGGCTTAATACTTGATCTACGTTTGAGAATTTATTTAAGTAGTTATTTATAAATGTAACTTGTAGAAAATAGTAAAAAAGGTAACAATAAAGGTCTAAGACTAAGAACTACCAGAATATCGAGGGGGGCCAAAAGTGGTTATGTCGTAATTTATTAATTTGTCAGAATTAAGAAATTAAAGGTTGATTGTTTCTAATAAATCCAGTTTTGAGATTTAAGCAAATGTAACACGTGATAAATTATAACTTATACGTTACCTTTAAAAGTCTCTTCTCAGTTTTGGCATAAACAAAATTACTGTATACTGGACAGTGGACATAACAATTTCCGGTTGGAAGCGGCTTCCTTGGAAAATGAAACTTTATTATTGTCAATTATTATAATAATTATGCCAAATACATTTTTAAGGCTTAAAAAAGTTCAGTTAATGATTGTAATCTTTAATCTCCCTCGTCTTCAGTGTCTGAATCCAGCATTCCGATGCTGGATTCCCATTTACGTACGTTGTAGTTACTTACAGCGTAAAGCAGGGTTGCAGCCACGTTCTTATTCCTGTTCTGTCCGGAACAGGTGTCTGAAAAAATGGACACCTCCTTTACTTCACTTGGCAACTCTCTTAGCCATGCTAGGATAATTGAGCAGATTTCTATGCTTCCTCTTTTTCCTTCGTATTCAGGCCATCAGAAGCAGAAGCCATTATTGGGGGGAGCAGCTTCCTAAATGGTTAGATTGTAGACGCATAGTTTTCTTACGTAGCCTAATACAAAAGGGAGGCTTCTGCAGATGGTAATTGCAAAACACTCCGCAAATCCATAGTAGCATCTTGTGCTTGTGTCTTTCGGAGAATGTGTCCGTCGTAACTGGCTTTTAACCTAATCTTCTCATTAAGAGGACTGTCCAGCGTTTCGTTTGTTTATTTTTCTAACCAATCATTTCCAACGCGTTCTTTCTTGCAGCGAAT
>JAQGBM010000193.1:0-16323 GCA_034698405.1 Symphylella vulgaris | reverse complement strand
GGAGAGTATGCTGACTGCTGAGGCACAGTTCAGAGCTTCCAAAAGTGTAAAATAACATTTAAGTTATTAAAAATATCGATTAAAATAAATGTTGGGAAGAAAATGTAAAGACGTGGAAATTAGTTATAAAATACTGTAAACGAATTTTAGAGATTCTTAATTATTTTTATAGGTAGCTGAAAGGCAAGCAGCTTATTTATCGAAGGCATTGAATGATATGGCAAAGGGTAACAGTGTTGAGTCATTTACTTTCAAAAATAAAGGAATGATGGCATACCTGGGTGGCCATGTTGGATTAGCGGACCTACCCGGCACCAAGCTTCAGGGATTTGAAAGTTTTGTTCTTTGGAGGCTAACGTACTTAATTAAACTCGTGAGTTGGAGACAGAGGTTTTACGTTTTGGGAGATTGGATGAGAACGGCCTTATTTGGTAGAAGTGTGACAAATTAATCATAACTTAATTAAATTATATTATGCATAAAAAAATTTAAAGGCTATAATATAGCTCCATTAATTTATATATTTTTGTATATAATATATTATATTACTCTTGGAGTCTTAACTTATGATATTTTTAGTCGACTTATTTTTTTAATAATTACAGTATTAATTTTATTTTATCATAATTCATTTAATGAATTAAATAATTAAATCCTCCATTAGCACCAGGCCAGGTTAATAAAAGACAGGGTTGCAATAGAAATTGGTAAAAAATATTTAGTTCTACAACTTCTACCAAAATTTCCTGGAAATTTTATTGCACGAGATATTTATTTTAATATATTTAATACTGTATTAAGCTTTCCAACCATGTAAGTATCGTATCATTAATATCCGTTTCTTCGTAGCTCAGATACTGTATTTCATTTTATAGTTGAAATAATTATAAAATGTTTTGTAAAGGAAATTTTTTACTATTATTTTTATTTTTGAAGTTTAAAAATGCAAATATCTCAGGTAAAGATATTCATGAAAATACTTATATCGTTGGAAAGTGTAATTTATCCGACTATCAGTCTTTAATAACGTATCAATTATTAACCCAGTATTAGACCCCATTAGAATTGCTTCAGAATTACTTCATGCTGAGATAAAATTAAGTTTTTGACTTCAAATGGAATAGGTAGCGAAATAATTAATAAATGACCTAGCTAGAATGTTTATGTAAAAATATGTATCATAGCATAAATTGGAAAATTAAATTATAACTTTTAAGTTAAGAGTATTAAATTAACTTAAAATTATTGTAAAGACCAAAGACAAGCATGCTTTTACTGTTTGCATTGCACGGGGTAATTAGGTAATTCAGTGTAACTGTAATAGGCCTAAGTTCCCTAACTTAAAGTTATATTTAACTGTGCCTAGTTATTAATGTTTACAAAATAAAATTTTATAAATATTAAGAAATATTTGCAAGATGTTTGGTGCTTTTATTTTACATAATACCGGTATGTAGCCTACCATTATTTTAGATTTTGGAATTAATAATTCTTAACACGGCTGGTTCTTACAGTGACATAATATAGGCCACTAACTCGTAAGCCCATAAATATTTATATGGTAGTGGACTAGTGGTAGCCTACTGGTACCCAGTACCCAGTCCTCAAAATGTTGGGCGTGATAAGCGGCAAGTTTTTATCAGCGTGCATTTTTTAGATATTCAAATATCGCGCCCAAAGTCATTTGATTTTTAGCAGGAGCGTCATTCATATTATGGACTGTAATAGATGCGTTTTAGAAGAAAATAAGAAAAATGTTTTGTGGATGGGCGTTTTAGGCCTAAAGAGCATTTGCAGCTGAAAAGTACAGAATTGTTTCTTAAAATTAGAATATAAACTTTCTTCAAAGCAAGGTATTTATGAAATATTATTTTACTTAAGAGGCTTTTTTATTACACTATTATAGTTTTATAGTATGAATACCTAAGGTTAATATCAAGAAATAAGAATATTTAGACCGGTTCCACCCATCTTGTCATCCAAAAGTGACATTTTTTGCTTGCCTTTTTATTTTTTACTGAATCATATATATTGCAAAATACCAAAATGTAATTTTACGTTATTCATGACTCCTATGATTTGACTGTTTATTCGATTAATTAATAAAGCTAATTTCAGAAAGGCAAGACAAGATAAAATGACGGATTCAAAGTATTTTACCACCACCAAAAAAGGTAAGGTCCTGTTTATTTTTTATAAGAATAATACTGTATTAGCCTAATTAAATTGGGAACAAGACTAGTTTACAACTAATACTAACCCACTATTCTGTGTACAAGTACTACAAGGTACAAACCACAAACCCTGCGGCCTGCGCTGTATTTGTACCAGCCCAGGGCTGACAGTACTGTTATTTAGCGGACCAGCTTCACTGGTCCCGCTAAATATAAAAAGGTTCCTAACCTAACCTTACAAAAAGTAAGCTACGCTAATTAAAATTGCAAATTAGCCCACCCTCCCTTTAAAACTAAGTCAACCGTGTGTATTAGATGTAAACTAGTAGCCTACAGGTCACTACCTGGTACGTCTACATGTCAGTACTAATTCTAGGTGTCTACTAATTTTTAAAAGCTAGTAAGCTTAGAGGGTAATATTATTGACATTTAGAATTGTGGGAGGTGGCAGGGGGGCTATTATTATTTTTTTGATACTTGTATGCCCTGATAAATCAGGCATCACTTAATTCTCGACACTTGCAGAGTCGCTGGTTGGGGGTATCGTTTATGTACAAACCCATTATCCATTAACCCAATGCAGCACACAGTTACATAAACCTACCCCAACCTTTACCCCAAGAGTGCAGAAATCTGAAAATGAAGTATACCCATCCCACCTATCAGTCCAGTATAATCCCACTCAAAAGAAGGAAAAGCTACTCCAAACTTAACAATATGCTTTAATCAAAGGCAGTGAAACCAGGGTATTTTTGTAATATACTAAGGACAAGTTCACCAGAAACTATAAGTTTGGGTCAAATGAGCCTCAGCTCTAGGTTAATTTTTTTTAACCTTTAACTACGATATATTTAATTAGACGATGTTTTGTTTATTTTAGGTGAAATTTTTGAATTGAAGAGTGAATTGAACAGTGATAAGAAGGAAAAGAAAAGAGAAGCAGTCAAGAAGGTCATAGCTTCCATGACAGTAGGAAAGGATGTCAGGTAGGCTACCAAATACTTTTTTAAGGGGTGGGTTTTTTTTTTTTATAATTTTTAATTTAATATATCATTTTAGTGCACTATTTCCTGACGTTGTCAACTGTATGCAGACTGATAATCTGGAATTAAAGAAGCTGGTTTATCTTTATTTGATGAATTATGCTAAGAGTCAACCAGATATGGCTATAATGGCTGTCAACACATTCGTTAAGGTAATAGAAGTCCCCTTTGTTGCCATTTTTTAAGAGATTCCATCACTTTAATGATGCATAACTTAATATTTAAATTACAGGATTGTGAAGATCCTAATCCACTTATTCGAGCTCTAGCAGTCCGAACAATGGGCTGCATTCGAGTTGACAAGATTACTGAATATCTCTGTGAACCATTACGAAAATGCCTAAAAGATGAGGACCCTTATGTGCGTAAGACGGCAGCAGTTTGCGTGGCTAAACTTCATGATATCAGTCCCAGTTTGGTTGAGGACCAAGGTTTCCTCGACCAATTGAAAGATCTGCTCTCCGATTCCAATCCAATGGTTGTTGCAAATGCTGTGGCTGCCCTTTCAGAAATAAATGAAGCCTCTACGACTGGTCACCCGTTGGTTGAGATGAATTTCCAAACTGTCAACAAACTTTTGACTGCTTTGAACGAATGTACCGAGTGGGGACAAGTATTTATTTTGGATTCCCTGTCTAATTTCAATCCTAAGGATGAAAGGGAAGCCCAAGGGTAAGTTGTGTTGATATTGGTGTTTCCAAAAAGAGATTTTAAATGAATAATTTGGTTAAATTTTATTTGTTCAGCATTTGTGAAAGAGTAACTCCAAGACTTGCACATGCCAATGCAGCTGTTGTCCTATCAGCTGTTAAGGTTAGTAACTGTTCAAATGATATTTCCCCCTAATTTTGGGTTATTATAAAGTTAAGAGGGATTGAAACGATGTAAGAATCATGAAAATTCATCGCGTTCTAGTTGAGATACTGTATTTACATTTAAAGTTAAAAGACTTAATAATTTTGGTTATCTTACCTAAACCCTTTTAACTTTAGAATATAAATTTCTCAGCTATTAGGTAAGGAATTTCCGAATTTCCATATATCATAAGAAAGGTTTTACCTGTCTTACCATATATTATCAATAATCAAGAATGAGGAGTATTTGAAGTTTGGAATAATAAGTACCTTAATGATTTTTAGGTTCTAATGAAATACATGGAAATGATGAGCCAAGATTCTGACTTTGTTACTGCTTTGACCAAAAAATTGGCTCCTCCTTTGGTCACCCTACTATCCTCCGAACCTGAAGTTCAATACGTTGCTTTACGTAACATTAACCTGATTGTTCAGAAACGGTAAATATGGGGAAAATATTTTTAATTAAATTAATTTAACCAGTAAAATAATAAAACTTAAAATTTTAGGCCTGATATTTTGAAACATGAAATGAAGGTTTTCTTCGTTAAATACAACGATCCTATTTACGTCAAGCTAGAAAAACTGGACATTATGATTCGTTTGGCATCCCAGGCCAACATTGCCCAGGTTCTAGCTGAGCTAAAGGAGTAAGTAACCAGGTATTAAGTATTTTTATTACCACCAAAATAAATTAACCCGAGTTCTTTGTTAGGTATGCTACCGAAGTTGACGTAGATTTCGTACGAAAGGCTGTACGAGCCATTGGTCGTTGTGCAATTAAAGTGGAACCATCGGCTGAACGTTGTGTCAGTACTTTATTAGACTTGATTCAGACTAAAGTCAACTATGTCGTCCAGGAAGCCATAGTGGTTATTAAAGTAGGTTTTTTAAATTTATTCATTAATAATATTATGAGCATTATTTTACGAATGTCCAATCTTTTAGGATATTTTCCGAAAATACCCCAACAAATATGAAAGCATTATTTCAACTCTCTGCGAAAATTTGGACACTTTAGATGAACCAGAAGCAAGGTTAGAAAAGAATTTAAATTTTAAAGTGATGGAATCTAAAAAAAAATTAACTTACACTGAAACTTAAAAAGATGTTTATTTTATTATAGTAGTATAATTTTCACTAATTACTTTCTTCCAAACATTTATTTTAATCGAGTTCCGGTATTTATTTTTTAAAAATAAGCTTATTTTACACTTTCGTGAAAAATCTGTCCTGAAAGTCAGGGGCAAGAAGAGTTTAGGTCTGCCAAAAGTGTAAAGAAGCATTTTAAAAAACTGTAACTCGATTAAAATAAAAATAATGTTTGGTAAGAAAATAACTGGAATTTACTTTAAAAATAAAATTCTTTTAGGTTTTAATGTAAGTTGAATAAACATTTTAAAGAGATTTAAGTTAAAAGTTTTACTCCCATAAATTCATTGCCTATTTAATCAATAATGTAGGGCCTCAATGATCTGGATTATCGGGGAATATGCTGAACGAATTGACAATGCTGATGAACTGCTGGAAAGTTTCTTGGAAGGCTTCCATGACGAAAATGCCCAAGTCCAGTTGCAATTGCTGACTGCTATTGTAAAGCTCTTTTTGAAGAGACCAACCGACACTCAAGAACTTGTTCAGCAAGTCCTTAGTCTCGCTACACAGGTAGGTTTAGACACCCCTCTCTCTCTCCCCATACCACACCAAGAAATCCAAATAACTCGATTTTTTTTTCCCGCAGGATTCTGACAATCCTGATTTGAGGGACAGGGGATTTATTTATTGGAGGCTTCTGTCCACCGATCCAGCTGCTGCTAAGGAAGTTGTTTTGGCCGAAAAGCCCCTTATTTCGGAAGAAACCGATCTACTGGAGCCCACGCTTTTGGACGAATTGGTGTGCCATATTGCCAGTTTGGCTTCGGTTTACCACAAGCCCCCTAATGCTTTCGTGGAAGGTCGAACCGGTTTAAGAAAGGTTCTACCTCCTCGTCAAGGATCGTAAGTTCAAAATACATTGATACTTTCATCGATGGAAAGGATTTTTTCCATTTATAAGGACATGCATCGTGAATGTGTGTCAAGAAAATTGTGAAATTGTGTGTCTAATTTATGAGATTTCCAGTTTAAAAATGACATACCATGATACCACTGCCGAATTCCGGATGTATATAGGTTCTAAAGTTTGGTAAAATATTCGTGCTTCCATACAAACCTCTGGTTCTCCCTAATTTTGGCGGTGACCTGACCTTTTTAAAGGAAAACTTATCAGAAGGGTTTACTCTTGAAAAAAATTCACAACTTTCATCTTGATACAGTACTACTGTATTATTTTTAACATGGCAATCCGGTCATTCAAGTTGCGACGTCCTTAAATGAATTAGCCCAAATTGAGGTAAAGAGACCGTAACAGTCTGTTAATTTTATTATTTTTTAAAGGGGATCAATAGATGATTCCGGCGCAGTGCTCGATATCCCTGCAGTTGTACCAGCCCAGGATTCCCTTATTGGCGATTTATTAAGCATGGATATTGGTGCACCCATTCAAACTCCATACATTCCAACAGCAATGGCTACAGCTCCAGCCCCATCTTCAGCTTTTGACCTTTTGAGTGGAGGCCTAGAATCCTTGGTATGTTAGAATTAACCCTTATTTATAAACGTTCCGAAAGTTAAAGGATTAATTTGTTTGTTTACATGTTTTAGGCCGATACGGCACCTCAGAGTAGTGCACCACCCCCTACCAGTAGCTCTGGATTATTAGGAGATATTTTCGGTTTCAGCGTTGCCCCAACTGGTTATATAGAACCTAAACAGGTAGAGTTGTCATTTTTTATGAGAGCTACCATTGTGTTATTAATATTAACATACAATTATCTTAGATCTGGCTGACGGCTGCTAAAGGAAAAGGTATGGAAATATCCGGGACATTTATAAGGAAAAACTCGCAAATTCAAATGGAAATGACATTCAGCAACAAGGCAATGCAGGCAATGTCTGGTTTTGCTGTTCAGTTCAACAAAAACAGGCAAGTTAGTGAATGTAGCATCATGGTCAAAAATTTTCCATGAAGTATTTGAATTTTATTTTTTTATTTCTCTCCAAAGGCACAAAAAACCTTTAAAAAACGGGCAGTCTGGCGTCATCATAATTGAAATTCGGTCCGCTGAGTGTCAACTGGGACATTATATGATGAAAATGACATGCACCTTATGATACGATCTCATAAATTGACTCATTAAATGTGAGACTGCCCTTTTTAAAGGCGTTTTTTTGTGCTTTTGGATTTGAAATTTTTCAAAAATGCAAAATACATTCAAAGTGAGATTATTGTTCATAATAACTAGGGAAAATTTTTGTCCATTGTACATTCAATTTTACGGGATGCGGAATACCCCGAGAGAATATGGGCCATTTTCTGAAATTGTTCGTCACCACACCTAGAAGAAGCAAAAGGATGAAATAAAATATGCACCGTACCGTAGGAAAGCTCAGTTATTCTTGTAGGGTACAGTACATTTTATATTTTCTTAAAATGTATTTTATTTTAAAATAATTAAAATACATTTTGAAGAAAATATGAAATGTGCCTAACCTACAATAATAACTTACTTTCCTACGGTATATATTTTATTTCATTTTTTTGCTTCTGCAAGGTATGGTGAAATTACCCATATTTTGCTGTGGGTATTCCGCATCCCGTTATTGCATTATTCTATTAGCACTCCATAAATTACCATATTGTATTTTTTTTATAGTTTTGGAATGACTCCAGCTCAACCTTTGGCAGTCACAACCCCAATTAATCCTAACCAGAGCATCGATGTATCATTGGTTCTACAGACCACTGGACCTGTTCAGAGAATGGACCCACTTAATACGTTACAGGTTGCAGTAAAGAACAATGTGGACGTATTTTACTTCAGCTGTCTGGTGCCATTCCATGCATTCTTTGTGGAGGATGGCATGATGGACAAACGCATATTTTTAGGAACCTGGAAAGATATTCCTGGACAGAATGAAGTCCAATACACTTTGCAAAACATTAATCTCAACGCTGGTAATGTTTTACATTCCTTTAAACCTCATATTACAGTATTGAAAATTCCTAAAGCAAAATGTTTATTAAATTACAGATAGCATATCTCAGAAACTTCAGTTGAATAACATCTTCACCATAGCTAAACGAAACGTAGAGGGACAGGATATGCTTTATCAATCTGTTAAGTTTACGAATGGGATATGGGTCCTAGCCGAGCTAAAGGTTCAGCCTGGCAGCTCTACTGTGACGGTAAGTTTATTTAACTTGCATGTTACATTTAAAAAACTTAAAAATGTTTATTAGTTATTTCCACTTATTATTAAACATTTATTTTTTACCAGTTATTAATGTTTTTTTAACTCGATTAAAATAAATGTTTGGAAGAAAGAAAGTGGAAATTAACTTTATAAACTCTTTTATTTTTTAATGAACAATATTACAGTAATTAAGTTAAAATAAAATTTTTTTAGAGATGTTTATAACTTAAGTTATTATCATTACTCGCACTAACATTTAACTTTTTTCTTCTAGCTATCCCTGAAAACAAGGGCCATGGATGTAGCTGCAGGAGTTTACGCGAGCTACGAGGCATTTTTGAGAGAATAAGTTATTGTTAGAAGCTTGCTTCGTTATTTTAATGATCATTCCAGATCTAGATTTTTTATATATTTTTTTCCTTTTTGGTTAAATTGTTCTAGAGGGCAATATCAGTATTTAAAACTGAAGACAAATAAAAATATATCATGTACTGTATAGTGAATCTGAGATTCTAATTCGGTCCTATCACCTATGTCAATGAAACATTGTATTTAATAAATAATTAATATTAACTACTTAGAACTATCAATGAGTAGAGCATTATTTTGTTACCAAAATTAAAACATTTGAACAGTTTATTTTATAAGAATAGGCTATTTTTTATTAGCAACTTATAACAGCCCTTTAATTATGGTTAGTACTTAGTACTAAAATAGACTAATATAGACATAACTTAGCAGTCCATAGCACTGAGAAATTTTTAAATTTGGGGTAGGTTCCTAGACACACAAATTAAAATTTGTAAGGCAATTGTTTGCAAGGTTTTGTAACAGTAAGTTTTGTCTTTATAATTTCACTGGAAGCATCCCTCTTCTGAGTGGCATTTAGTACCAAAAATTTATTAACACTTCTTGCTGTCAGATGTAAATTGTTGTCCACAGCAAACCAATAAACTTCCATAGCATTTTCATAATCGCGAGCATCGCAAAAGTATTCCAGGTAGATACTTAAAACTGGTGTCACATCATTCATTTTATTCTTCAATACAACTTGCACAAGTCTTAATAAAGCATCCTTGTCATCTTTCTTCAAAGAAGTGTCTATGATGTGAGGAAATTGCCTGGGTAAATATTTGATCAAGTTAGAATTTTCTTCTATCATAACTTCTGCAGTGTGTTGGTATGCATAACTGCATTGCATAAAACAGATCTTCCACCAGATACTTGCAATTAAGTAATTACTGTTTTTCTGTAAACTACTTTTAACTAAAATATTAATTTTTTCAACATAATCATTTAAATTATGATCAACTACATGCTGAAATACCCTATCAGAAACATTTCCAATCTTCTCCAAATATTCATTTTCTGTAGATTTGATTAATGTTTCAAGCATTTGATATGCTTCTGCTATATTCCCATCATTTAGGTTTTGATTTATGATGTCATTTATTTCAAGTTCTGTTAAGTGTGCCTCCTTATGTAATTTCCTGAGTTCAGATAAATGTCCTGACTGTCCCAATTTTGCCAGTTTTGCAGCTATGTATTGGAAACTATCCTTAGAAGGGATAAACTTGTTTTTTTGGATTTTGTTTCTGACTAAAGTTAAAACCTTATCTAGTTTATCTGTATCTACAAAGTCCCTAATTATCAGAGCAATCTTTCTACTCTGAAAGTCTTGAAATTCACCAACAAAAATTTTACTTTTTACTTGCTTAGGGGATCTTTTAGTTTGAAGGGTTGTAATAAGGACTTCAAAAGGATCTGTTTTGTCTTTCATCTCATTGTTATTTTGTGTTGAATTAGGCAGTTCAGTTGAATAAGATCTGATTATGGTGAAGATTTGGAAAGCTGGTTGAGTTTGAAATTTCTTATTTACATTTCCACCTAGCCTAATGATATTATTTATCAGCTTGAGCATAGACATCTTGAATATGCTTTAGAGCTCTTTCTTTTTGTAATATGTTATGAACTTGTACAGGCAGCTCATACATACCCACCTTGTATTGTGGATAAATAAAATTACTAGTTATTACTACATGCTTAAAAAAATAGGCCCTATGTAGAGTACCAGCCTGTGAGGCTATGTACGCATGTTGTCCAAGGAACGTTCAGTTCAGCATATATTTATGAAAAACTGTGTTAAGGAAAATAATAGGCCTATCCTAGCTGGAGTATGGAGATCAGAGATGTTAAGCTAATGGGCCTAACTCCTAAGATATGATGTATGATAAGTGGATATAGCCTAGCCTACACAACATTGGTTAATTACACCTTTTTCTCAGTAGCACCAGTCAATTGTTGTTTTTTCTTGTATCCTGATCCCAAAGGTAGTAGGCCTATGGCACACGCATGTCCCCAAAGGTATTCTAACCCTTTGGCATTTCCCTGATTCCTTTATACAAGCTTAATTATTGCTATTGCTGTAAGTGCGGTACGGTAGCCAACTACCGTACTCTGAGATCCTTGTGGGTAGCTCGATCAGGGATCTATTTTAGGTACTTTAATCAGTGTCCAAGCCGCTATAACATGGTTATATCTTAGCTTCCAAAGATTATGCTTATAAGCCCAGATTTTTTTGCATAAATGGGCTTTTCAAAGTTATTTTTCAGTGTTCTGCACATCGATGGTTCTGCATCTTTCAGCTGTATATTTGTTGTTGTTTGTAAACATCAGTGTGACCAGATTGTGCATTTTTGAGAATTTCTTTTTTAAATTATGAAAAAAACTTAAAATACTAAACATAAAATTAATATTAAAATATTTGAGTACATATAAAAATTACATATTTTACTACAGTATAATATTAATAGCTAAGATTTTGTTTATACAGCTTTTAAATAATTTTTCCCAACTACACATCTTTATTTTTATCGGCGTCATCGGGCGTCATTTTCCTTCATGTTCCAGTCCACGCCGCGCCATTGTGCTTAAAACGTTTTAGACAAAGAAATCCAAGTGTATTATTTGCTAAATATTATTTAACCTTTAAAGGAGTATTTGTAAGGTAAGCATTCAACTGTTTAAGTTATATTTAACCTAGAATTAGTACTTATACGATAATTTTATTCATTGTTATAGAGACCAATCCAACCATACATAAAATGGCGACCGATATCAGTAGAGAGAATGATATCATGAACAATGATGTAGTTAAGAGAAGCCGTTCCAGATCCCCCATTAAACGGGACCGCGAAAATCACAAATCAGACTCCAGAGATAGACAGAGAAGGGGGGACAGATCAGGCGATAGGTCCAACCGCGATAGAAATGATCGTAGAAGCAATGGATCGGGACGATCCAACCCTCGTGTCATGGTCTCCAATCTCCCTTACGAAATAAAATGGCAAGATGTCAAAGACCATCTTAGAGATAAAGTAGGAGAAGTTATGTACGTTGAAATGCAAGAGGAAGGTGGGAAACCCAATGGTCGCTGTCTGGTTGAATTCCGTACTCCTGAAATGGCCAGAAAAGCCATTAATGAACTACATAGGACCGAGTTTAAAGGACGGAATATGGTCGTCAGAGAGCATTCTGGGGGTGATTCCAGAGAACCTCCTAGGAGAATGGGAGGTGGAGACCGTGGAGGCAACATGGGTATGGATAATATGCCTGATAATAAATCTATTAATACCTATGGATTAAGGTCAGAGTTTCTGGAATCCTTGGGTATTACTGGTCAACTTACTAACCGAGTCTTTGTTGCTAACCTGGATTACAAGGTAACTGAGAAAAAGATCGAGGAAGTTTTTAAATTGGCTGGAAAGATGACAAAGTGTCACCTCAGAACTGACAGGGATGGAAATAGCAAAGGCCAGGCTGTTGTTGAGTTTGATCATCCTATTGAAGCAGTTCAGGCAGTGTCCATGTTTAATGGTCAGATGCTCTTTGAAAGAAAGATGAGTGTTCGCATGGATAAGTTTTCGGGGAATGAAGAACCTAGTTCTCTACCTTCTGGTTTGAGAAGCATTGGTTTAGGCTTAGGTGATGGTGGAAATCCTCTTTCAAATGTAACTCAGTATGTATCCACAGGCAATCAACCTTCTGGTAACATGGGTATGTCAAATATTCCAGGAAACATGGCCTCAGGTGGTATGGGAATGGGTATGGGTTCTATGGGCATGGGCATGGGGGGAGGTATGGGAATGGGTGGTATGAATGCAGGAGGTAGAGATATGGGCATGGGATTGTCATCTTCATCAATGGGTGGTATGGGAGGAATGGGTTCATCCATGGGAGGGATTGGAAATTCTGGAGGATATTCTGGTATTCCTGCTAGTGCAATGACTGGGTCTGGATTGGGAATGGGAATGTTGGGTATGGGATCAAATGGTTCAAGCAGTCTTGGAAATTTGAATACTCCTAGCAGTCTTAGTCTTGGCACTAGTGGAATTTCTGGAATGGGTTCCTCTTCATTGGGCAATAACATGTCCAGCAGTTATGGCAACATGGGTATGAGTGATTCTCGTGGTCGAGATGATTTTAACAGCAGAAATAGCACAGTTGGTACTGGTGGTGGTCAAAACAGAGATTCCACTCTTGTCAGTATTCGTAACTTGCCAGGAAGATACACATGGCAGTCTCTTAGAGACAAATGCAAGGAAGTTGGTGATGTAAAGTTTGCTGAAATTCTTCGCGGGGTTGGATATGTGCGGTTTGGTTCAGCTTATGATGCTGAAAGGGCTGTTTACAAGTTGGATGGAATCATGTTAGATGGATGTCGCATTGAAGTTACGTTTGCTTAGGTTATTTCCATCCCTACACCTTGCAACAATTTTTTTAAAACCTATAACTCAAAAAGTAGAAGAACATTTATGTATGTCACATGAATTAATTCATAAACATTGACTTTTACCTCTGTCCTATATGGAATTGAACTTTCTTATTTTATGAACATTTTAAGGAGCCCACCATTTGTTTATTTTATTCCATCTTTGGTACCTATTAATGTGAAATTGAAAACCTTGGTTTTGTAGACTACACTTTTTAACCAATGTGATGTTATGAATGTTCATTTTTCATAATTTTTTAATCATTTTAAGTATAGAGCTAAAATATGTATTTTGTTTGACATTTGAAGATAGAGTTGGTATCCATCAAGCTTCAAATCTATGTGTCAATAAATTGATGTACCTTTCTTTATTCAATGAGTGCCCTTATTAATTAATTGTAGTCTAACATCTTCTTCTTTGACTTGAATTTTGCTATAGAAACTTTAATGAACTGGGTTGAAATAAAATGGCCTCAAGGTGAAAATTCATTTACAGTTACCAGTATTCTGACATTCTGAAGTGTTATATTGTTTTTTATTTTTAGATTCTATTTAACAGTTGTTTTTCTTAGATCTATTTAATAACAGGGTTAGCTGAGAAATTTATATGGTCTTTAAACCAAAGGGAACATTTTGAAATTTCAAAACAATTTTCATTTTGGGGCATATTTTATTATAGATCCAAAAATGAATAGGTCAATGATACTCAATAGTCAGGCATTTTTATTAATTATTGAATTGAAAATTAAATATTTTTAATAAATGTTATTGATTTAAAATGCTATAACAACTTTATCCTGTTCAAATTAAATAGTCTGAACATCTGATATAATTTTGATTCAGTAGGGACAGTGATTTTATTCAATGTTGCCATTGAAATTACTAAGTTTTGTTTAACATTATAATGTACCATGTTTTAATATTAATTAGCGAGTGCAGGGTTTTAAGGGTTAAACAGTTATCGTCATTTAAAAGTGCAGAGAACTATTTTCATTGCCAGAGCTGAAATCTGAATTCTTCGACTATATTTGTGTGCCAAAAAGAATTATTGAATTTTATGTCTTATTAAAGGTATGTATACTATTGGGTTACAATATTATTACTTAAATTTTATTGGAATTTTGCACTGCCAAACTTGGATTGTCATCAATTGTCAAATTTATTTTCCAATAATAATTGTGCAGTAAATTATTTTATAAGCTTTCTTTGAGCAATTCTTCAATTTGATTTTGTGCTAGCCGAAAAAATCAATTCTAAATAAGAAATTATGAGTCACACAGAGTTTTCTGTTTCTATGAATTTTATAAGCTTCCTTCAGATCTTGATTAAATACTCCATACTGAATTATTGTGCTAGCAGAAAAAAATCATTTCTAGTCTGAAATTAGTTACACAAATTTTTCTGTTTCTATGTATTCAACCTGTCTAGTCAACTTTTGAAACCTTTTACATTCAACTTAGTCTTTTTTATCTTTGTCGTAATGAAGCTTAAACTTGGCTACTTAAGGCATTGTTAATATTATGGTATTATAACATTGTTTATTTTACTTGTTAATTGCATGGTTATGTCTAAATTCTGAACTTTTTCAAAAAAAAAAAATTCCATGATGAATGTTTGTTTTTGAAATATTGTATTGTTCTTGAACTTATTAATATTTATTTTATTTCAGACTTGATTGATGAAGTGTATTGGTGGTTTTCTGTTGTTCATTTCTGAAGTCACATTTTGAGCTGTTTCTGGCTGGATTGGAGTAGGTTGATTTCAGAAGTTTATTCTCAATTTGTTCTGGCATTTTTCTTTGCTTCTGTAATTAAATAAGGTATCATGGTAAGTATAAAGTATTGGGAATTCTAATTTTTGCAGTCTGAGGAGATTTAATCAAAAACTACGCGTGTGTCAATTTTGCAAATTTAATATGTGGCTCCTAGTCCAGAAAACATTTCATAAATTGGCAATATTGGTCAAATCTGTGGCTCGCACAAACGCGCACCTTGTCTTGATAGAATCGTATTTGTATATATATATCAAGTTAGGCACTAGGCAGCCATTAATTTTATAAACGATTTAAGTAATAATAGAAATTTTCTATTATTTGCAATAATCTAAATTTTCTGCGCCGATGTTCTAAACGTAATCCTACAGACCCCATCAAGGTTAGGGATGGTTTCTAATCCCTATTGATGTAGTTGTAATTTTGAGATGGCAGATGAGAATACTTAGTGGCGGCATTTTTGGATATGAATTTAAACCAATTAAGATCCCTTGCTCTCTGTAAGTAACGAGTCCCACCAAGACGGAAGCAAAATTGGCCCAGAGAGGTAGTGATTCTTGTGAAAGTTAATCTCCTTTTGTCAGTTAGCTCTGTTTACAATATTTCATAACTATTATTGTATGATAAAGCCGCAATTTTAATTGTAGGAGTTGTCACATTGGTTTCTAAATTTTGGAAATCTCTTGCTTTCGTGATAATTTTGTGATAAGTTCCTAGATCCTAAAAATTACAGTGAAGACTGAGAGCCAACCTTGATGACTTATGGGTGATGATGATGTGATATTTTTAACATAAGTTAATAAGGTATGAAAATATTTAAACAAATCTTGGTTATATACGGTCAAGTAAGTTAGTCTAGATTCATGATTAACTTATATGACATTAACATTATGGTTTACTTGCTTCATTTGCTTCTTCTCTGGACCAGGGTTATCTGTAAAATTACGAAGGTCCAAACCCGGGCTGGGGTTGGAAGTTTCGGCTCCTTTGGATGAGAGTTTAAACCGAGGTCTTGGTTAGATCCCATTTGCACTCAGCATATTAAAGAACCCTCATACAGGTCTGTAAATCCTGTTCCTGCAAGGCTAAATTCAAATCTCACCCCATCGCCAGGTTACGATCTTCGTTGTCTCTTACAGCGGAATTAAAAAATCAAATCAACAAACAATTATCTTTGAAATGACGACTCTCATAGCTGTAGTCTTCATTTTACAGGGCCCAAAATTTCGTGGAGCCGTTTTCCTCTTGAGAAACGCACATATTTAATAATTTAACAATGAGAGAATCACGAAGGAACTACCGTAAATATATTAAATGAAAGGTAATTAAAAATTACCTCCATCCATCCATCCATTTTCAAACCCGCTTATTCCTTTCGGGTCGCGGGAGCAGCAGCCCCAGGAGGGTCTTCCAA
>JAQGBM010000192.1:0-16335 GCA_034698405.1 Symphylella vulgaris | reverse complement strand
TTTAATCGCTCGTGTGCAAGTTGATAATCGTTTATCGCCATGGAGACACTCAAAAGGCAGTAAATTTTTATTTTTATGTTTGCAAAAGGCGGCAAATAGCACCTGGCGCTCGTGATTTTCACCCTCTCGCGATATACAAGCGCCAATTGCAAAAACGGTAATTTGCGGTGACTGGTTATGGTTAGAGTTAACCTCCTTTGGCATTATGTAGTTTGTGTTAATTTCGCACCGTGTTATAGTACTCCCTGTATACCCTTCATGGGCGTCCGGAGGGGGTGGGCAAGGGGGGGGGGGAGGATACATACCCTTTAGTTACTAAAATTAATATTTATTGCAAACCCGGTGCATGTGGATAATATGATTAATCTTTGTTGGGTGTGATATGTATTTTATTTTATTGCCATATGAATATTACTGTAGTGTTTATACAATATTATCGAATTTATAGCAAACATACAATAATAATAATAATAATAACACAATCGCGAGGGTCCATGCACTTTCGCTCGATAAATAATAATAAAAATGTTGTACCCAGTCACAAAGTAATTCGTTTCCTGCATGAAAAGTCATTATTTACAACAATAAATTATATCCCATGCATGTCCTTGAAAAATTTCATGTATCAAAACCTTCAAGGTACATTACTATAATTTCGAAATATACTGTACTTTGCAGCGCAGTTTCTAATATCGGGTTCTAACCATTGAAAGGAATAACTAACGTAAGTTTAAGTTGGGGGACTATTTAATAGACAGCCCTAGTGCATATGGTTCAGTATAAGTTGTTTGCGCGCTTGCCTCTGAATCCGGAAGGTCCGTGGGACTTCTAACCCAGGCTAGATTGGACTAATATAAGAATTTCCTTTTCCCGGGCAATGGAAATTCTTCAAGTGGCATTGGCTTCTTCGAATGAGAGTATAACTTAAGAGCGCTTTATGCAGCGATTTTCCCTATGGGGTTTTCCATTGATCGTATTTTTCAAACTACGTGAAAAATACTCAACCGATTCACATAAACTTTTTTAAAATTTGTTGATAACTTAATTGGCAAGAGTATTACCATATTCTTTTTTTAAATTTTGCTCTAGTTATTTTACAATTTGATGGTAAACAGAGAAAATTTTCGAACGTCGACTTTACAAATTAATTATAAAAAAACTAAGCTATATTTAACAAAATAAATATGGTAATCCTCCGGACAATTAATCAACAAAATAAAAAAAAGTTGGTGAAAATTGGTTGAGTATTTTTCAAATGGTTTGACATGTACGAAAACGTTCGATTTTGGCTATTTTGCTCACTAGCCTCGTTGCAGCAGAAATTTCCTGGAAATGTTTATCAAATTTGGTGCAATTTTTATGTTCAGAATACGTAAATGTTAATGGTTTTTTAACAATGTATCGCTAATTAAAAGATGATGTAATCTTTTTAATGGCGGACAGTGAACACTCTTAAGGAGTTACCGTAGTAAAAATAATAATTTTCGTCAAACTCACTTCTACACTTTGTTCCGGTAGTTTCGTTGAAGCAAACAGCAGTTAGAGGACAGTCTACGTCACCACGAGGACATTCGCCGTTAGGGACACCTGAAGACCAAAAAGAAAAACATTCGAAAATGGATTTTAAAAACAATAACTTTTCTGAACACTTACAAACGATGCCTCCATATTCAAACTGTTACTGGTAGTTGGGTGGACAGCGACAATGGAAAGCTCCAGGCGTGTTGACGCAACTTGAGGAAGCAGGACAAGGAGAAGGCTTTTGACGGCATTCGTTGAAATCTGCAAAAAATAAAATTGTATTTTTTGTAAAACAATTCTTAAAGTAAAAGTTGAGTTAAAACACTTACCGTCACATAATCCTTGTTTGTTGACGGTGTAACCTTCGTGACATATACATTGTGGAATGTGACCCTTGACCACGCACACTCCTGCCGAACAGTCCACATCGGAGCACGGATCTAGGAGAGGATTTAAAAATTAGTACTGTAATCACTTTAAAGATATAAACCAAAGCTCGAAGAATTAATTTGTAACTTATAGCTGGAAGTTGCTGATTTTTAACGTTTTAAATTTTGGAATCTGATAATGATCAGCATAGACAGGTCGAAACGTCCAATGGACTTAAGTTGGTTAAATACAATTTTATTTTGTATTCGTTTGACAAAAGAACATAATTATAAATAATTCGCTGGGATCGAATTTTTCACTTCGTGCTATTAAAAACTTTTTTGGGAATTTTCTAACCATAAAATTCCCACAATACTTACTTTCGCATCTAAATTGATCGCATTCTTTGTCATCCGGACAGTCTGTATTCGAATTACATTCCACGGGATAACATCCCATATTAGCATCTTCGGGGGATCCCGCGTGTCCCGCTGGGCATTGGCAAGCGAGAACATGATTGGCCGTAACGCAAATAGCTCCGTACTTGCATCTAACCGTTGCACAACCATCTGAAAAATGAGTAAAAATTTTTTGGGGTTTGAACACTTACCAACGCAGTTAAATACACCCTTCTTGTCCTTAAGGCACTTGGTATCCAATGGGCATTCCGCATCGGTGGAACACTTGTCGGAACGACATCCCTGTTTATAAGCGTCCCCTGTCTGTCCTTCGGGACACTGGCATCGGTAGCTTCCCTCGGTGTTGATGCATTGTGCCGACTGGTGGCAGGGACGGGAATCACATTCGTTTACGTCTGAAAGTAGAATTCAACATTTTACTAAGTTCATAACATTCCATGATTCCAATAATGAGGTAAGTTTTATCACATACCTTTACAACCTCGTTCGGTTAATATAAAGTCTTCTCTACACAAGCACTTCCTCTGACCACAGAATTCGTTTAAACGGCAGTCTCGGTCTGAATTGCATCCACCTGTTCCCAAAAAAATGTTCATTTTAATTTACTTCGTAAGTAATCTACTGATTGTAATTCTGCTAATTTGTAAAAAAAAAAAATCTATTGCGCAGGTCGTTCGAACAGAAAGATATACTTCAGCGGTTTAGAGTGGTGGAATTTTAAATATTACATAAGTTATTTAATTCCTTACCAAATATTTTGTCTTAAAATTGTACCGTAGTTCGACCTTACTTTAACTTATTAAAAAAAACCTTAGGGGGTATGAAATCTAATAGCCTACCGCAAATGTGTGGAACTATTTTCTAAGTCAAATTGCTATGCGCGAAAGAATTGTGCGTTAGATTTTTTTTTAATATCAAGACTTAGCAGATTAACTTACGATGGTGCATACTAGAGAGAAGGGGTTCTACAAGGAAAACATATCATTAAAGTCCCAAATAAGGTTGTTGTTTTTTCATTCCGTAACAAGTAACAACCAGAAATTAAATTTTAGACTCCCAAAAATAATAATTATCCGAATGTTTTGTTTTCCAAACTCACCCTTGCATTCCACTCTGGGATCTCCATCTTGTCCGTCTCGGCACCGACACACTGGACGTCGGCCTTATGAGCGTGCACACCGCGTTTGGAGCGCAGGTTCCGGGTATGTTGCAAGGGTTCTCGCAAGAGCCTCGGTAGCAAGTTGGTTTGCTATCGGCACAATCTTTATTGGATCGACATTGAACTATAAAATTTCGAATAAAAAATGTTTAATTTTATCGCGATAATTATTACATCGATTTTATTATAATCGCGATACTTACGAACGCAAGACGATCCGATACAAACGTAACAGGTGGACAATCGGTTCCATTACGACAGCTCCTGTCTACAAGGGAAAATAGTGGAAAAAGTAATGATACGGTACTTAATTACTTAATACTTATATTCTTGGAAATGTTTTTTATTAGTTTTTGACGTGATAATAATAACCCTAAATGAGGACTAACATAACTTGTTAATTTAAAGATCTTCAAGATTTTTAACACTTGTAATGGCAGCTTTACAAATTGCCCAAAAACAGACACTTACCAAGGAAGCATTGAGTAGGATTGATACATTCTTGGGGTTGAACAGGCAAACCTGTAAAAGTGATTAAGGTTTAAAAAATTATATATTTCCAAAAATCCTTTATAAAGTACTGTATTAAATTCTTACATCCAACCAGAGGATCTCCATGATAGTTTGGTTTGCAAGAACAGGCGTATCTACCGGGAAGATTGGTGCAGACAGTGTTTAGACCGCATGGATTTTCTCTGCATTCGTCCAAATCTTGATAAAAACCAAATAGAAATTAGGTTTTTTTTTAATGCAAATGTAAGTTAAAGGACAATAATTGTGACGTCACATACCACCGCATGCGCCGTTCTTCTTCAACTGATATCCGTGAGGACAGACGCAAATGGTGGAACCACCGACAAACTTGCAAATCTGGTTGGCAGGACATCCCTTTTTAACTTCCCTCTTTAACTTCACAAGGAACTTGAGAAACTTTTAAAGAAAAAAAAAATATATATTAATTTGGAACTTGTTAATATATCAGGTTTTCGAACCGGAACCGAAATTTTATCTTTTTGACAGAACCGGAATGCGGAAACAAAATTTTAAGAAATGGAACAGAAATATGAAATGGTTCCAAAGTCCGGAACCGAAATGTTATTTTTTGGCAGAACCGGAATCGGAAACAAAATTTTTAAGACCCGGAACAGAAATATGAAATGGTTCCAAAGTCCAGTTTGTCATAAAATTATTTGACACATGATGCATTATAAAATGAAAATTACGTTATAAAGATGAAAGTATGAAAAAAAAACCTACCCAGACAATAGTCTCCAAATCTGGTGAGCGGAGATGCACAACCGCAGATATTGGATAGACATTGGAGATTTTCGGGGCAGTTTTTTTCGGAATCGCAACGATATTCTGAATAACAAAAGTTTAAGTTTTAATATAAAAATTCTGAACTCCATTGTTTTTTGTAAAAAAAAAATATTGGGATTCGAACCTCTGGAACATTCTTGATAAGGATCTCCGTAATATCCTATAGGGCAAGTGCAAGCCTTTTCGTGACCTATTGCCCTACATTGGGCATTTCGACCGCAAGCGTTGTTCAACTGACATGGATCTGCAAATTAAATTACGAGATTTGAATTAAGTTTCTCTTAATAGACTGATAAAAATTAACCCTTTTCAACCATGTAAGAATGATTAATTTCCTTTACCTTATACCTGCGATATTGAACTTTAATAAAAAATATCTCAGGTAAAGGATATTAACCATACTTATATCATTGGAAATGATTTTTAATGAACATATAAATTGAGGGTAACGAGTTTTTTTATTTCCTTACTTTTGCAGAATTTGTCTACGCAGATCTTGTCAGAATCGCATTCGGTATTCTTGGTGTACATTCTTTTTTGGCGTCTCCGGTAAAGTGGGGAGGACAGGAGCAGGTTGGTTTCCTGTTTGTTGTACTACAAATGGCGTTCTTTCCGCATACCTTTGCACTGTCACATGGGTCTAACAAAATTAATATGAATAAATTATTAAAATAAAATTATTAAAACACAAAACGTCTGTGTTTAAAAATTTCTTTGACCATCTCTAAGTTTAACAATTACAACGTCACACTCACTTCTACACTTTGTTCCGGTAGTTTCGTTGAAGCAAACAGCAGTTAGAGGACAGTCTACGTCACCGCGAGGACATTCGCCGTTAGGGACACCTGAGGACCAAAAAGAGAAACATTCGAAAAATGGATTTCAAAAACAATAACTTTTTTTCAACACTTACAAACGATGCCTCCATATTCAAACTGTTCCTGATAGTTAGGTGGACAGCGACACTGGAATGCTCCAGGTGTGTTGATGCAACTTGAGGAAGCAGGACATGGCGAAGGCTTTTGACGGCATTCGTTGAAATCTGTAAGACAAATTGTATTTTTCGTTAAAAAAATGCTTCAATTGAGAAAAGTAAGTTAGTTAAAAACACTTACCGTCACAGAATCCTTGTTTATTGACGGTGTAACCTTCGTGACATATACACTGGGGAATGTGACCCTTGACCACGCACACTCCTGCTGAACAGTCTACATCGGAGCATGGATCTGAGAAAGGAGGGATTTAAAAAATTTTAAAGATATTTATAAACCTAAGCTCGAAGAATTTGTAACTTATAGATGGAAGATGCTTTTTAAATTTTGGAACATGATAATGATCAGCATAGATAGGTCGAAACGTCGAGTAGACTTAAGTTGGTGAAATACCGCTATATCCATTATTTTATTTTGTATTCGTTTGACAAAAGAACATATATAAATAATTCGTTTGGATAGAATTTTTCACTTCGTGCTATTAAAAACTTTTTTGGGAATTTTCTAATCCTAAAAATCCCACAATACTTACTTTCGCATCTAAATTGATCGCATTCTTTGTCATCCGGACAGTCGGCATTCGAATTACATTCGACGGGATAACATCCGATATTTGCATCTTCGGGGGATCCCGCGTGTCCCGCTGGGCATTGGCAAGCGGGAACATGATTGGCCGTGACGCAGATGGCGCCGTACTTGCATCTAACCGTTGCGCAACCATCTGGAAAATGAGTAAAAAAATTTTTTAGCATAGTTAAGGGCAGAATTTTTGGGGGTTTGAATACTTACCAACGCAATTAAATACACCCTTCTTGTCCTTAAGACATTTGGTATCCAAGGGGCATTCCGCATCAGTAGAACACTTGTCGGACCGACATCCTTGTTTGTAAGCGTCCCCTGTCTGTCCCTCGGGACACTGGCACCTGTAGCTTCCCTCGGTGTTGATGCATTGGGCCGATTGGTGGCAGGGACGAGATTCGCATTCATTTACGTCTGAAAGCAAAATTCAAAATTTTACTAAGTTCATAACATTCCAATAATGAGGTAACTGTAAAAAAAAAATTATCGCATACCTTGACAACCTCGTTCGGTTAATATGAAGCCTTCTCTACACAAACACTTCCTCTGTCCACAGAATTCGTTAGAACGGCAGTCTCGGTCTGAATTGCATCCACCTGTTCCCAAAAATTATCATTTACTTTCTAACTCGTGAGTGACCTACTGCTTGTAATTCTGCTACGGTAATTTGTAAAAAAAAAAATTCTATTGCGCATGTCTATCGAACAGAAAGATATCCTTCCGCTGGTTAAGAGTGGTGGAATTTTAAATACTGCATAAGTTATTTAATCCCTTGCCAAACATTTCGTCTTAAAATTGTACCGTAGTTCGATTTACGCAGACATTACTTAGGGGGTATGATATCTATAATACCGTAAATGTGTGGAACTATATTTTCTGAGCCAAATTGCTATGCGCGAAAGAGTTGCGCGTTAGCAGATTACTGAGATTAGCAATTTAATTTACCTTGACAAACTTGGTTAACGCAGATATCTCCGGCTGGACAGTTACTGTTACTGCTACAAAGGGCTGCAAAACAAAAGTGGAAAGTTTAACTTAAGTCTGCTTGACTTAGAGCTAAAAATAGAAGTCTTGGCAAATTAACTTACGAGTACAAACTCCTTTGATGCAGTTTTCACCATTCAAACACTGTTCCTTATTCTTGCAAGCACTCTTACAGCTTCCAAAGTTACATTGCATTCCCTGTGGACACTGTGTTCCATCTCCGCAGTAAAGGGGAACCCTTACGCATCCCTGGATGGGGGTGGGATTTCCTTTAAGTCCCTCGGAACAAGAGCAAAGGGCCTGGTTACCTTCGACCCTGCAGGCCGAGTTGGGTCCGCAAGTACCCTTTAGGGAACACATGTCGGTACACTTGGAATTAACGCAACCTTCATCATCCTTGCATTCAGAGTTGTCGCGACAGCCGCGTAAACAGATTCCGTTGACGCAAGCCTGTCCAACGAGACAGTCTTGGTGTTGAAGGCAAGCGCGGGAACAAGCGTTGTTGAAGCATCGTTCTCCAAGCGCGCAACCATTGCTTCTGCACACCAGGAAACATTGTCCGTAACGACAGATGAAACCTTGGCCGCAGTCTCTATCTCTTGCACAACTTCGATAGTCTGCGGATAAAAATTAAAGAAAAATTTTTACGTTTTTGGAAATTGTACCCTAACTATGAAATATATCAATATTTTCCCTAAAAGGTGTTTTATAGAGAAGATTATAAGGATTAAAACGCACCAAAGATTTAAAAAATCGGTTAATAAATAATGAAGTTATGGGCATTTAAAGGGGCACTCTAATCATGTTTTATAGTTCATGAGCACCAAAACACTAAATTTGCTTATACGAACCTCTAACGCATCCGTTAAGGGGATCAGGGTTAGGCAGGAATCCGGGAGGACACGAGCAAACCGGTTCATGTTGCTTGACCGTACACAGGGCATTCGGTCCGCAGAATCCGACACACGGATCTACGCACTGAGGCCTGGCCTTCACTCCTCCGTTCATCCTACACTTCGTCGTAGCCTCACAGTCGCTGTCGCCATTGGGACAGTCGCCCGGCAGATGGCATTCTTCGCGATAGGCGTCCCCAATGTGTCCCGGCTGGCACTGGCACGTAAAGGCGCCCTGTGCCGAAATACAGAGGGCGCTCGGATGGCACGGCTTGGACTGGCAGAAGTCAACGGCTAAAAAAGGTTTAAAACATCAATATAAATCCTTTCCAACCACCTGACGTCATGGGATGAGCCTTTATTTACCTGTACAAGCTACAGCTGCGTCTCCCGTAAATCCGACCAGACAGCTACATAATGGTTTATTGGCCTGGGCGATACAAATGGCATTCTGTCCACAAGCTCCCTTGCACACATCTAAAATAATGTAAAAATTAATACATTTTCCCGAGTAAAAGGGAAGACAAATAAACTTAAACTTGATCTAAAAATTATTAGGCCTAACCTTGGCAGTTGTGATTGAAACAAGCTTTCGATTCCGGACAATGTGAATCCTCTTTACATTCGACTAAATAAGGAGAAATACGGTAAATTATAATTATAAAAGAGTTTAATAAAAAAATAATAATGACATCATACCCAGAACGCATCCGGACTTGGGGTCGTTAGGATTTCCGGCGTACATTCCCAGAGGGCACTGACAACTCGATTGGTGGTTTGCGGCAACGCAAACTGCTCTGGGTCCGCAATTGTTGTTCTGGCAAACATCTGAAATTAAGAATTATTATCCAGATTTAAAAATGGATTTGAGTTGAAATATTCACTTTAATATCGAATTTACCTGTGCACCGTCTCACTCCGTCCTGGTGAACGAGACAAGCTTGACGGTCCGAACAAGGTCGATTGTCGTCGCTACATTCGTCACTCGGAATGGCTGTAAAAATCAAATAGAATAATTTGAACATTCTTTAGTAGCGAAAAATTAGTTTCGTGTAAAATAAAATAACTCTCAATGACGAAAAATTTTGAACCTTTTACATAAAATTTGAACATTTTAATGACGAAAGATGTTCAAATAGAATAATTTGAACATTCTTCAGTAGCGAAAAATTAGTTTCGTGTAAAATAAAATAATTCTTAATGACGAAAAATATTTTGAACATTTTACATAAAATTTGAACATTTTAATGACGAAATTTCTAAACATTCTTCTGATGAAAGATGTAAACATTCTTTAGAGAGAGAAAAAAAAAAACAAGTTTCTTGCCGAAAAAAAATTACATTTGAACATTGTTATTAAAAAAATTAGCATCGAAAATTCTGAACATTCTTGAATCGAAAAATTTGAACATTCTCATCGTAAATGAAAACATTAAATTTATAATAGGCCTATTGAACATTCTTTGTGACGAAAATAAATAAAAATTTTAACATTCTTTTAGACTAAATAAAATTTGAACATTTTTTAGTATAAATAAAATTTGAACATTTTTTTAGAGTAAATACAATTTTTTACATTCTTTTAGACGAAAATAAAATTTGAACATTCTTGTGACGACAATATTTCGGGACTTGAACCCATGTAATGCATTAAAATTACCTTGACAACCGAATTTATCGTGGGGTGTTCCGGTATATCCGGGTTTACAGACACACTGTCCCTTTCGGCGTACGATGATACACTCGGCGTTACGAGGTTCGCAGCTCAATTCGATACAGGGACCTAGAAAACAAAATTATAGAGATGTATCATCGAAATATCGATTTTTTTTCCACAAATTCAATTAAACAGAGAGAAGACAACTTACTTGTACAAACTTTGAGTCCAAAGACGTCCGGTTTACAGTTAAGAGTAAGTGAAGGGCACTGCTTGTCCTCAATGCAAGAATGGACTATGAAATAAGAAAAATAAAGTTAAACACTCGTTTTTTAACACGTTTTTAAGTTTAAACTGTCGTTTTTCAACGTTTCAAAATATGGTCATACCTTGACAACCGATGGTAAGATCGTTAGCATTTCCGAAAAATCCTTCGTTACATTTGCAAAATGCCGATTTGTCTTTAGTGTAACAAGCACTGTTGGGTCCGCAAATTGCGCTTTCACATGGATCTGTAAAACAACAATAATGTAAATCCTCCAACTCCTCCAAGCCTACATGTCACCGTTAACACATTCAGAACATAAAAAAATCTGAACATTCTTTATGACGGGAAAAAAAAAGACTGAACATTTTTCATGAAAAAGAACATTCTTCGGGACGGAAAAAAATGTGAACTTTATTTATTTAGGATGGAAAAAATGAACACTTTTCGTAATGAAAAAATTTAAACATTCTTTATGACGGAAAAAAAATTGAACATTCTTTATAATGAAAAATGTTGAACATACTGAAGAATGTCGAAAACCAAAATAAAAATTCTTCTGGATAAAACATTTACTAACCTGCACAAAATTTCTTAGCGTTGGGTCTCGTTCTACAAACTGTATTTCCGGGACAATCTTTATCTCTTTCGCATTCATTTGGAGCCACAGCTGTTTAAAAAAATACATTTATTAATTTCAATAACTTAGTACCGAAAGATAAAAATTCTGGTTCATAAAACTTACGTTGACATCCGGAAGTTAGATCGTAAGGATCGCCATCCGGGAATCCGACTCTACAGAAACAGTTTCCCCTGTGTCCGTCAGAGCGACAGTATGCGTTGGGTCCGCACTGCGTTATCTTGCAAGCGTCCGTACACGTCCTGTACCCGTTCTGATCCGGATAACAGATCTCGTTTGGTTTGCAAAACAGGTCGTTGTCGCATGTGTCAATCGAACATCCCACTGCTACGTCATAAGGATCTCCCTTAGGTAGATTGGGGAGACAGATACACTCCGGTTCTTTGGGCCCCAGGCGGCAGTAAGCATTCGGGCCGCAGACCAATCTACTGCAAGGATCGGGTCTACATTTGCCTTCGCTACAAACCAATTCCAAATCGCAAACCCTGACGTCATCGCAACTACAATTAGCTGCAAGGGGCGGTTCTCTGCAACCAATGGATAGAGGGGAAGCTGGAGTCGTAAGTTCCGGGGGTTCGAACGGATAGATAGGGTCCGGAGGTGGGATATCGCTTCCGGTAACGGGCGTACAACTATCGTAACCATTTCCAACGTAACCTTTCTGATCGCAAGAACAAGAATACGATCCAATAGTGTTAACGCAGCTTGCCGAGAGTGCGCAGGGATTTCCTTCACACTCATTCACATCCTGGCAGTGTAAATTCGGATTTCCGCGAAAACCGGCAGAGCAGACGCAATCCGCGGAAGTTGGACCTTCCACGCAATTAGCATCAATTCCGCATTTAACGTTTGCGCAAAGGTTGGGTGGCGAAACCTGGGGAGGTATTGGCTGTTGTGGAATAGGAGGAATAGGCTGTTGTGGAATTGGAGGAAGCGGTGGAGGAGGGACACCAGCTCCCCCTGGTGTGGGTAAGGGAGGCAAAAGCGGCGCTACATTTGGCGATACGGGAGGTGGTTGATCGGCCCCGCCTACAGGAGGTAGGAGGGGAGGCGAAGGAATTCGAGGAATACAGCCTTGTAACGGGTTTCCGGTAAATCCGGAGTTGCACATGCATCGAGGAGGAAATCCGTATTCGCAATGGGATCCGCCTCCACAACCTGGAACGCAGACTGGAGGTACGACGGCTGAAATCGGTAAAATAATATAATTAGCCTACAAATAAGTTCTGTATAGTGTTCAGAATTTCCAGGGAAATTAGAAAATGAAAAATTTCCTAATGAAATATCTAGAAAAATTTGGAAAAATTTTGCAGGCAGATTTTTTTTTTATTTTAAAATCTTTCTCATTCGTACTGTAATGTTCACTTGCGGGCCATATGTAGAAATTTTTGGATTGAAATGGCGAAAGTTTATCAAAATTTTTTAAGGAATTTTGTTTTAATTTTGAAAAATTTCCGGGAAATTTCAAAATTTTCGTGTAAGTTAGGCTACTCGTGAGGAAATAATTTTCCGAAAAATATCCAGGAAAATTTTCCAATAAATTTCCCCAAAACTTTTCCAGTAAATTTTCAGGGATATTTTTTTCCCGAAAAATTAAGATTAAAAAAAAATCCCGATTGGAAAAATTTCCCGGATTTCGTTCCCTAATTAAAGTGGTACCTAATAAAACTTACGTGGCACGCAAAGCATGTTGGGATCACCGAGGAAAAAGTTCCAACATGTACATCTGTTGTTAGTCCTATCGCACCTAGCACCCATTCCACACACGACATCGTTACATCGTTCGGTACATCTGCCCTGAATACACTCTTGGGGTCGTTGACAATCTTGGTTTCTCGTACAAGTAGCTGAAAACAAAATCAATCAAGGAATGCATTAAAAAATAAAATAAGATAGGTCTTAAAGTTAGGCCTAAATTAACTTACTTCTTCGGCATTCTCCACCAATGTGGGGCAGTCCCTCGGTTCCATAGGGACATCTGCAAGTAGGTTGACCACTTGCTCCGATAATGCACTCTGCATTACGACCGCAAAGAATTCCTTGACAAACTGGAATTCGAAGGGTTGTTTTTTAATAATGTTACGTCATATTTGCCATAATATGACGTCATACTCGCCAAACACTTACGTGAAACACATTCCCTATTGTTTCGCTGCCTATAACCAGGTAGACACTGACAAATAGCTTGATGTTTTCCGCTGTAGCAAACGGCATTAGGACCGCAACTAACTCGGCTGCATGGATCTGTAAGGAAAAAACCCAAAATTTTAATTACAAAAAATAGGCCTAACGGGAACTACTTTATTCTGCGCATTCTTACCAACACACTGTCCGGAACTCTTATCGCAAAATGCATCTTGGGGACAATTCTCGTTTGCTTTGCAAGTTCCTGGACGTCCAGAACCTGGCAAGATATTTTCGAATTGTTAAAAATGATATTAGTTCAAGAAAAAAAATAAAGAATGGTTCATAACTTACATCCTTGATTTCCGTAAGCATCCCCTTTGGTACCCGGGGGACAGGTACATTTGAAGCTACCCAGAGTATTGATACAAATGGTTCCCTTTGCGCATGGATTCTTTTCACATTCGTTTATATCTGTGTCAAAAATTAATTTTTAATCGTTTTGCAGTTTAAAATTAAGATTTAAAATAAGATTATTTTCAATCCTGAAGTGACGCAAAACTCACCTAGACATCCGGTGTTTGGATCTCCGGCATATCCGACCTCGCATGCGCATTGGGGTCCGTGTGGGGTCAATTGACATTCGGCGTAGATACCGCAAGACACAAAGTTGCATGGGTCTAAAATAATTGGAATTTAAATTTTAAATAATTTTAACCAACAATATTTAGGTACTTCGGTAATCAGAAAAACTTACGTTTACAATCGGAACCGTCCTGAACAAAAGGTGGAACGCATCTACATTCTCCTCCATCAACGCAAACCTCATTTTCGGGACAATCGAATTTAGTCGTACAATAAATTCCTACAAAAAATAATAATTTTGTCTCAGTGATAGGGACTTACAATTATTTTACAAAGAAAATTGGACAATTTATTGTCTTATAAATATTTCAAGAAAATTCACGTTTCTAAATTTTTTTACTCACTTATTCGAATACATCCATTTCGCGGGTCGCCAGTATATCCAGGTCTGCAAGCGCAAGAGTACGAACCCATGGTGTTTTTGCATTCAGCATTCAATCCGCAAACCGTTTGACCATCGTAATAATTTTCGCATTCGTTTATATCTAAAAAAAATTAATTAAATCAATTTAAAAATGGGAGAGGGGGGTATTTCTTATAATTTAAGTTTCACTCCCAAACTTACCAGAGCATCCTCCATTCGGTTCCATGGAATAACCTCGTTGGCAGACGCAGAACCCTTGACCATTTGGTAAAATCGAACACTCCTGACCAGCAGAGCAAGGTCGCGTTTTACTGCAGCTGAAATTGGCAGCTATAGACAAAGAAAATATTTAAGTTAATTTGGGAGTTCAATTCATAGTTCCTCTTGAAGACACAAAAAATATGGAAGTTTTAACTTACAGACGCAAAATTCTCCTTGTCTGACAAAGGGGGCAGCACAATCGCACCGATTTCCCAGAGGGCCGTTCTTAAGACAAATCATGTTTCCTGGACAATCGTCATTCAACTTGCATCGTATCTCTATAAGAAAATCATGGATTTAGGGAATTTTCTCATCCTAAAAAAGGCTAAAATTGCTTAATCTTCGACGGGGATTGAACCCACAACCTTGGGATCTGCTAACTTACTTACCTAATTCAGTACACCTGATGTAAGGATTTCCCGTAAAGACAGGGGGACAAGTACATTCGTACGATCCCGGTACGTTACGGCAGTTTGCGTTAAGTCCGCATACAGGTCTGTCCCTCACTTCGGTACATTCGTTTACGTCCCTACATTGAGATTGGGGACTGTCCCTCACGAATCCCGTTCGGCAGACGCACACAAAGTTGGAATCCACGGGAACGCACTCCTCGTTGGTCCCGCATCGTAGGGACCTACAATCCTGTTTGACAGCGGGTACTGAAGGGATGCATCCCTGTTTGGGATTGCCCTGGTGTCCCGCGGGACATTCGCAAGTGTATCCACCGGGATGGTTCCTGCAAAGCGCGTCTTTGCCGCATGGAATGGAAAGGCATTCGTCTACATCTGTGAAAGAGAAAAAGTGGGGTTTTAATTTTTGTCCAAAAAAATATTTTTTTGTAAATTCCGGTCTTACCTAAACATCCGGTTTGTTCGTAGCCTTGGTAACCTTGTTGACAGACGCACTGGGGCTTTCCGTTGACCAACATGCACTCGGAATTCAAACTACATCGCAGAAATTCGCAAGGATCTACAAAAATTCAAAATGGCGTCAGAAATGAGGCGGGCGTTCAAATTGAAAATTTTCAAACAAACAAAATATGATAATGTAAAATATTGATACTCCGTAAAATTTACCAATTTTCAAAGGAAATTTTCCAATTTTCGCCAAAATTAACAACTTTAACAAATTATTTCTATTATTGTCTACAATTTTTTGGAAAATTTTGCAATTTCTGTAAAAATAGTGCCAGCTAAGTAGCAGAAAATTTGCGTTTTTTTCTCCTTTGGTAAATTTCCTGTAATTTTTCAGGGAATATTGTTAAAGTTTTCCTGAAAAATTCCCGGAAAAAAATATGGAAAAATTTGCTTGAAAATTTCCCGGACTCTCAACATTAACTATTACAGTACTTCCCCTAAAATCCAAAATAAGACATCCCCCTTTCACTTACGTCTGCAATCGTCTCCAACGTTTGGCCACGGACACTGACAGAGATTAATATGATCGCAGAAAGCATTTCCTGGGCACGTTCCATTGTCCTTGGTGTCGCATCCGAGCGGAATGGGGTTGCACTCGACGTAAGGATTTCCGGTAGACTGGCTGGGACACTGGCAAACGAAACTTCCGATCGTGTTGGTGCAAGTGGCGCCCCTTCCGCAAGCATTCGGATTGAGACACTCGTTTACATCTTCGCAATTTCGACGGGGATCGCCCTTGAATCCAGTAGCGCACTGACACTTGTAGCTACCGGGCAGGTTGGTACAAATGGCGTAATTACCGCACAGACCTGCCGGACCTAATCCCACTGGATCGCATTCGTCGATATCTAGAAAGAAAGAGTACTTTATTTATTTATTCAATGAATACAGGAGGGTCTTTTAAAACCCTTCTGGACCAATTTTGCCTAAAGTTGCAAAGATTCCCATTTGAAGAGAAACGAGCACAGAGCAAAGGACCTGTCAATGGACCTTAAAACTCGTGCGTCATTTTATGGTCACGTGATGTGGTCTTGGAACAAAAAAAAAAGAGAATTTAAAATAATTGTATCTTCGTAACGGTTGAACGGATATGGACGTGTGATACATAGAAATGACGGTATTAAATAGATGTATTTGAATATGTAAAAGTATTATGGTGTCACAGCATGAAATAAAAAGATATTTAAGAAAAACTGACGTTCTATTGAGTTTTTCTTAAATATCTT
>JAQGBM010000191.1:0-16336 GCA_034698405.1 Symphylella vulgaris | reverse complement strand
CAACAAGCGGTTAAAAAATGCTGAACTTCCGCCGGAACAAGCTCAAAACCTCCTTCTGAAGAAACAGAAACATTATACAAAGCGGGCTAAAACACAAGCTCAAAAGGCTCGTCAGACCCTTGGAATTGGTTTGTCATCCCATATAATTTATGAGAACAAGTCTAAAAAAAATGTGCAAAGACTCGAAAGAATGAGAGAGAGTTATCATACCTATTATCCTTATATTTTAACGTTTAAAGAATAATTGTTTACAGTTTAAGAAAACAGAAATCATATATCAGGGATATGATATGAATTATTATCTTATATATTATATTCTCTTTTAATTAAATATCCACAATTCATAATTATATCGTCGTCGTAGTATTTTCTGGGGCTTACGAGTACTTATAGTCATATATTATATCTTCTATTCAGAGGTGTAAACAATCAATTGATTGAAATGTTGTGCGAGTTAATCAAACGTGTGTTGATATTTTGGCAAAGTTTGTCAAGAGCTAGATGGAGTGAGTTGTTGCCTTATGCTGTTTATGCATATAATGCAGCTATACACGATTCTACAGGTTTTTCCCCATATAAGGTTGTTTTTGGATTAGATCCTAAGGAATGTAAGGATCCAGCTTTGTGTCCGTTTGAATTTTCCCAGGCACAGCCTTTGTTTTCACTGAAGGATCATGTTGTCCACGGTTTTACGACTGTCAGAGATAAAGTACGTGAAAATATTGTTATGGCAGCGGAGAAGTATAAGAAGTATCATGATGTGGCTGCTAGGCAAGATACTTTTGTTCACGGTGATAGGGTTCTGACTAAAGTTGTTACATTGTCTGGTTCAACTAAGTTTGCAGATAGATATGTAGGTCCTTATCTTGTTCAGAAGGTACTTAACCCTGCTTCTTTGATGAAAGTAATGAAAAAATATCGCACCAATCGGCAGTGGAACTACTCCGCCAAGAGGTTAAAGGACTACGCCAAGAGGTTAAAAGTCTACGAAATGAGGTTCAAGCCTACAGAAATATCTTTTACTTCGTGGAATTACGAGAATTGTCAATGTACTTACAGATACTAATCCATCAAGAAGTCTTTGTAAATAAAGTAACACTACCAACACGCTCTATTTGGTTTGGAGAACAACGATTGCAGATCGTGCCAATAGACGATTTAGTTGAAGCGAAAGAGCAGAAAACCCTACGCGGGGAGACATTAGATAAATTCTACATAATTTGTGATAAAACTTAAAATTAAGAAACGAGGGTATTCTGTGGAGCAACTTCGTGTTCGTGATGAGGTTACCGGTCGCCACAAGCTGTTCAAGAGGTTTATGATAGTATTGGAGATATACCTTCAGTTGGAGATGTACCATCAGAAATGGTTAGGCCAGAAAATGAAGAAAGCTTTTCGTATGTTGGTTCCGGGGGGTAATACAGGATGTCACTAAAGGCTGCATACGAATACATTACTCAGATTATGAACGGGAGGATGTGGTCACGCTGGAAGACCTGCGGGTTATGCCACCCGAGATCGCCGGGATGGAACCTTCCTTGCTTCTCCAACTTAGTCAGGTGATACCGCCATCGCTGACCACGACGGAGGGAAGTGGGAGCGAACAGAATTCCGGCGGGAGCGGTATATTCTCGGAAGAATCGACAACTGATGACTCGGCATATGATGTGTCGATCAAGAAGGAGAAGAACGGTACAGATTCATCGACACCGAGCTCTAGCGATGTGTCGTCAGAGTCGGATACGTTGGGATCCATAACGGCCTTGTCGGACTCAGAGGCTGAAGGTCCCGAACGCCACGACCCAACGGACGAAGAAACGACGGATACGACCGACGAGAGACAGAGAAGGGAACCCTCGACAAGTGACGATTCGTTTGCGTTTCTTGATTATCCGTCGTCGGATTCGACCTCAGACGAAGAGATAGTACAGTGCATGGTGTGAGTTTTTTTTGTGTGTCTGTCTACGTTCGTTACGACGGAAGTTCAAAGGTGGATCGTACGTTTCTAAACAATCAATATCAGTTTCAAACTATAACCCGAACAATGGGGAGTACCCTGATATAGTGTTTTTTGTTTTATGTTAGTGAATTGTGATTCGCCGCGACCATGCTCCGCCGTGATAATATGTTACTTTTTTTTCTCAATTAGGGGTTATTTTTCATAATTATGTACGTGATGTATACCGAACTCCAGAAAATAAAGACATGAACAATAACATCTTGAAAGACAGTATTGGGAAAAAATAATGTCTACTCCTCGTCCAATATATGGAGCTGATGACTCTGGTTCGCTTTCGAAATCAAACGAGAACCTGAATTAGGGGTTGTTTTTATAATTATGTACGTGATGTATACCGAACTCCAGAAAATGGAGGACATGAACATCTTGAAAGACAGTATTGGGAAAAAATTCCGAAATTGGGGAAAAATCCGAATTTAAGTTAGTTACACATTCTTGCAGCTGTAGTCAATCCTGAATAATTCGTGCATGCACTAGTTTCATTATAACGACATAATAATGCTGAAACTTTTGTTCGTCTTACAGGCTGCTGTAGCCATAATTTTGGTTCAGGTAAGTTAAAAAATAAGTTCCGTATTTTACATATGCGTTACTAATTAAATACAGTATAAAAATTTGCATAATAATAATTCCGTATTTTTTATTTTAGTCATCTACTGTCCAATATATCATCTACTCGTCCAATATATGGAGCTGATGACTCTGGTTCGCTTTCGAAATCGAACGAGAACCTGAATTAGGGGTTGTTTTTCATAATTATGTACAGTATAACGAACTCCTAACTTCTTTTTCCAAAATGAAAGAAAAAAAAGTAATGCGAAGATGCCAACTAAATGCAGAAAAGAACTTGATCTTTTTTGAATGGGAGGATTTAACAGCTTATTATCCCTCTCTATCAATGGGAGTAAAATATAATCGATACAATCAAAACTCGATATATCACGGAGATGAATGCATATTTTTTTATTATTGGCTAAAAATATTAAGAATAATTTTAAATATAGGCCTATATACTGTACAGTATAATATATCGGTTCAAATTTTTTAAAAATTCTTTAAAAATGTCGCAACTTCAATTTATTTAAATCTTAATACAGAAGTTGCTTCCGATACCAATTTTTTTTTAATTTCGGTAGCTTACCGGTTCCTGTTTTAAACATTATTTTGTTCAGTTCGAAATGCATGATTTTTTAAACAAAAAATGAAAGCGATTCTTTCGAATCAGGACAAGCGTCGACTGCTTACAGTGAAATGCTTGAGACTGAAAATTTTGCTAGACCCGCAGCAAACTGTCCTTGGAATAATGTCCGCGAGACGATTTGCGAAAAAGATTTAAAAAAATACGCCTGAAAGATTTGTGCCAATCTGATACTTCTTCGACAGGGTTCCCCTCGAAGATTCTCCCGTAAAAATAACTCTAAGGTCCCAGTTCCGGACACCGGTAAAGTCGCAGTACTGGACACCGGAAAAGTCCCAAACTGAAGAGAGTTCACCTATCTGTATCGGTCGAATTCCAACGCCGATAAGGAAGGAGGTGTTGGAAGAATTGATGCGGAAGAAACCCCCCACTTTGGAAGGTTTTCCAATTGGGAGAGGGTATTTTGGTGACGGACCATCATATCATTGCTACAAGAGCAGGGCTAGATATGACCAGATTATTATGCGTATAAACGCCGCAATAACTGTAGTGGGGGATGAAACGTATAAGATCGAAGCCTACTTCGCCCAGCATAGCTGGAAATTGAACCAGTCGGTGATTGACCAAATTCAATCGACTAAATTAAGGAGTAGAAAGAAATTAAAAATGACCAACTCACAGGGACAGCCTACATTTTTCTTATGCGTTGAAAAAAATCTGAAATAAAAAACTCCATTAGGGGTCGGGATTAACGGATTAAAACAGAACCATAAAAAAACTGCATGCTCAAAGTTCTAGAACAGCACGTAGAAAAGTAGTCCGACGCGCTACAGGGCGTCTTGTTCGCTCACAGAACCGCAAAACATTCGTCAACAAAATTCTCTCCCTTTTATATTCTTTATCAGAGAGAACCAAATTTGCTAGTGGATGTCGGGGTTTCGAAAGCTGATGAGTGGGATTCCACAGTAATCTACCTGAAACTGGCATTGATGATGTAATTAATTCTGAGACCATGTTCAGTGATAATTCCGCAGAAGACGGAAATAACTGTGACGAGTACGATATTTTAAATTCGTTAGCATTATTATACCTTAAGCTGCAAGCGAAACACCATGTTCCAGCTACGGTAGTTCAGACTATAGAGCTGCAAGCTAAACACCATGTTCCAGCTACGGTAGTTCAGACTATAGTTGAAGGTTTCACATCGTGTTATGAACAAAATTTAAGCATTATTAAAACTAAATTGGAAGGGCAATTGGAAAAGCACATTTCTGCATAACACAATCCAAAGTATTATAGAAGAAGTACTACACGATGACTTGTTTCTTAAACTTCATAATCCCGGGGAAAAACACTCTAGTGTGAAATATCGCACCTATAAAGAATTATATAAATTTGCTTCCCCCAAAAAGCTTTATCTGGACGATGATGATACAGGAAGTAGCTGCTATTATTATTGTGTCCCTATTATAGAAACTTTAGCAACTATGCTTAAAGATAAGCAAGTAATGCAGCAGTATAACGACTGGGTTTCGCGAAAGAATGATTGTATGGCATCATTAGAGATTTCACTGATGGGTATCTTTTTCAGTCTAATGGATATTTTTCAAGCAACCATAATGCCATCCCTCTCTTGTTTTATCAAGACTCCTTTCAAATTGTAAATCCTTTAGGGTCAGCAGTAAAAAAATATAAAATTGTGGGAATTTATATGATTCCAGGTTTTATACGGCCAGAATAAAACCATGAGTTCAAAGATTTGGATATGGTATTTGAGGCTAATCAGAAAATGATTATGGACGAGATCACCCAGTTTAGGGGTAAACTAGACGATCTAGGAGAGCTTAAGAAAAATCCTATTAATTGAATAGGATCAACTACTGTTGATCCTATTCAATTAATAGCATTATGCAAAGAAGAAGATCAGAAAAAATGTGGGTGGGAACGTGTGTTTCAACATATTATCAATGATGTCAACAAGCTTCATTCCGGGATTTTTATTCCAGAATTGAATTTGGAAATCAAGGGGACAATGCTGTTTATGTTGGGTGATAACTTAGGATCCCACAGCATTGGAGGTTTCTCAGAATGTTTTAATGCAATCTATTTTTGTTGCTACAGGAGTATTGCACAAATGTTTCCAAATCAAAGTGGAAAAAAGGCAAAAAACTTTTGGAGGATCCATTAACCAGCGAGCAATACGACAGTGTGACTGTGTGCTAAAATTCAATCGGGAGATAACATAAAAAGTTGTATTAAAACTAAATCCTGTTTGAACAAAATTGAATCATTTAAAATAACCTGTGGGTCATTAAGTTTACCTCCGTGCTCTGCCCATGATTTGATGGAAGGTATCGTACCAAAAGATCTGCTGCTTGCTATAAGAATGCTTGCTATTAAGAATGGTTGCTTTACTGCTGAATTTTTCAACAGTAGATTAAAATCTTTTACTTTTCAAGGAAGCGATTCCCGAGAGAAACCAGTTCACCTCCAAAACACCAGTTCTTTTAAGAGCTACAGAAACCGTTTTTTTAAACGCATAAAAAGAATTGGTTTAATTAGGCAGGTGAAGTATTGAGAATCAGAGCCCTTTTATAAAAAACAACCTACTTGCGAAATTTTCCACACGTTCCTATGCGGCGTTGTTTGTTGTAGCAAGCAGCCAGTAAGCCACAAAAAGTCTAGCAGTTTTGGGATGCTCCCCCACGTTTCTTTAAAGGTCCCCGTGTTTTATTAGGGCTTTATTTTTTCATGTAGTTTGGGGATGGTCCCCCAAGTAATTTGGGAACGGTCCCCAAGCCCCCCCCCCTCCCGTCTCTCTCTCTCCTCAACCCCCATCCCCGCATCCCTTTGGCTTTATATGCTTGCAGGCACTTGCATGCAAAATTTGCCACACTCCTGTGCGTAAAATGAGGAACTGTGTAAAGATTAACATAAATATTTGTAAAATAATACAATCTCCATAAAACCCGTTTAACCTTATGTTGTTTAGTTGGTCACCATGGAAGGCCGATTTAATGACAACTTGCATCATATAATCTGTGCAATTAAAATTTTTACCCCAGTTATTCCAGAAGATCTTCGAGATGAACATTACGGTCTAACCGAAATAGAGCAACTGTGTATTTTCCATCGATTGCACATCAGCAGTTGAAGAATGGAAGTGTTACTAAAATATCTTAGTGCAAAGCTTACTAAATGTATGGAGATTGGTTACAAATATCATATTAAAAGATTTAGTTATCACAGATTTATCGGATGCTTTTCCACAGCTCTCTCGCATTGCTGCAATTATTATTTCCTTTCCAATAGGTACCGCAAATGTAGAGAGAAGTTTTTCTACAATGAATCGAATTTGTAACCGATTGCGACAACGAATGACTACCGAACATCGTGGTGAGTTGATGACAATTAGCATTGAAGGCCCAGAAACTTTAACCTGTAACGAAGCAAAAGATATTGCGGATTTGGCCCGGAGATCATGCAGCCAACTTTTCTTCGATTGGACCCATTAATTATTTTACCGAATTCTAACTGGTTAACTATCAGGCGATTTTCCTCAATCCATAAGGTTTATTTAAAAATATTAATTACTCGTAATGTTTGACCTAGAACTCTATTTTTCAGATTAAATTAAAACAATTCTATGTTCGTATAGATCGCTCTAAATCTGTAGACTGATCCAAGTTACCATAGAGTCCAGAGTATGAAAATAATTATAAATTTTTTCACGTAATAACAATATTGTATCTTACAATCTGTGAGAAATTTATAAGTATACTGGCTAAAATAATCGAATGATTTCCTTTAAACCCACTTTCATTAAAATATTAAATCTAACATTTAATGACACAAGCCTACGCTATTACTCCCGTAGATATTATATGTAACCAAAAATGAAATTAATAACCCACACATAAATTTTTTAACATATTATTTTGCTACTGATTTAATGATCGGAATAGAACATTTTGGTAGGCTGTTTTCCGATTCTAACTGTTTGTAATGATGACTTTTTTAGAAACCGCTTATGCACTTTGATACATGGGGCGATAGTTTTGTTCGCGTGAAGACAGGTCTGCCGTGTTCCGAGATGTGTGGACGTTTCAGATTGAAAGTGATAGATGGAAGCGACGAAGGTCGTCAGCGTTGGCGAAACGATCGAATGTTCCGGTAAGTTATTATAGTTTATGTATTCTATATATAATGTTAACATCTTCAGAATATTAATTAATGTCTCATTCTCGTATTTTATTTTGTATGTATATAGACGACTGAATTAATAGCACCGGTAGCGCCCAACACTACGAAAACACCGATCACCCCGACTTTGAACGCATTCGCCTCTGCTACAAAAGCGTGTGCCACAATTGTAAACGCGCCTATTACAACGGTGAATGTACCTGCTTCTGCTGCAAGGTCACGCGTATATGAAAGGATAGGTGAGAGACCGGCTCCGCTCTGTGTAAAGAGGAGTAGAAGAGAGGATATTATGCTCGAAAAGAAAAAAAGCGTAAGTTAATAATATCTATCTTACGAATATAATGAAAATGACGATGGCACGCGCATTATTGCAAATTTTAAAAAATTAAATGACGGCAGCACGTGCATTAACGATTAAATTTCCCTTTGGTGCAGCCATCTTGGATTCTTGGCTGTATCACATAGAGCGTGTCAACACCGAGGGCGCATCAATCGAAGAATGGAGTGTTTTACCTCCGGTATTAAGTATGTGTGATCTATGTATGATGTATCAATCTCTATGGTAATATGGCCGCTTCCAGTGATTTGTAAAAATTGCTTGTCATCGTCAGTGAACTCTGAGATATAAAGGTAAATTATTACGAGTTTTCACCATGGGAAGGTATTGTGCTGTACCACAATGTACAGCAAACTCGGTAAAATGCAGGGGGCTTCAATTTCATCAGTTTCCACTGAATAAATCTTTAAAAAAACATTACTTTAAAATTCGCAATTGGGAGCTCGGGGTAGACGTCTTGGCTAGGATTAACATGCATTTTGTAATTAAGACACAAAATTTTTTTGATTTACAGGTCAAAGTAAAAAAAACGTCTGAACACTATTTCCAATGGTACATGTAAAGTACTAGGGTGTATTATATCGAAAAAACCGATTCTATGCAAATTTTTTTAGTCTACCGGGTGATGTACTAAGACAAAACAACGCTCTTATCCAACAATGTATTGCTGACCAAAATGTGAGTATCATCATCATAATAAAATATATCCTATATAAATATATCATAATTTCATAAATAAATATATGTGGATTCGGGAATAGGAGTTGAAGAGGTGGATCGAGTGCATATATGAAAAAGGGATCTGGGTTGGGCCAATGTATCATCATCATAATTATTATAATAATTTGCCGAGCTTACGATTGTCCGAAACCTTTTTAAGGGGGCAACCCAAAACTTGGTCTCAAATTGTAAGGGAATTCACGCCTTGCAGAAGTGAGATGGGTGACCGAATATGGATATGATAAAATTATGGCTTGTCGAATGCCAGAATGAAATAATTTGGGCGAGGTATCAAGAACTGCGGAGAGGAAGTCCAATAAAAACGATTAAAAAATCAATAAAATGATCGAACGAGACACAACATTGAGAGTACGAGAAATTGCTGAAAAAGTAAATATTCCGGATACAAGAGCCTACTATATCATGCGGAACATACTAAACTTGAAAAAAGTGAATGGTGAATGGATGGAGAGAGAGTGAGTGACTTGTATGAAGATGACTTGAGTAGTGTCTTAATCCGTTTCATTCATCATTATGGATCAGGGGCGGATTTCGTGTGGACCCCTTGCCCCTGGGGGTGAAATTTTTGTACCCCTGGATAGGTGTATCTTTCTTCTTTAAGGGGCCGAAAAAAAATTCGGGAATTTTTTCGAATTGCGGGAGCGAGGCGGGATGGCGCGGACCCCCTCACGGGAAAATGTCGAATAGCCTACGATACGGCTATATGCTAATTAGTATTCATATCACGTTCTGGCTAGGAGACGGGAATTTGCACCTGTATGATCGCGCGGGTGGATGAACTTTTTGGCGGAAAAACCCGTTAAGCCTAATAATTTAACCGTTATTTTTTAAAAAAGAGACGCTACGACTGGTTTTTTCAAATAAAAAAAAGGATATTTAGAATAAATTGACTAGTTTGACGATGACGGTTGCTATCTTGGATATTGCATAATACGGGTCAATAGGAGAGAAATTTGACTTTCACGACATAACAGCGTTGCTTGAATCAAGGTTAAAAAACAAAATGCCCACTTCTGATTGGTTGAAGCAAAGAGTGGTCCGATGCTTCGTTACTGTGGCAACGACCTCCGAGGTAGACGACTGGGGTTTTTTTTGGACGCTATTTTTCGCGCCCGATTATTTCGGGTTTTTCCCAGAGTTTTTTGCTCGATGCTGGCCATGGATGCCAAAAAAAAAAGTGAAAATATACTGTACTACCTGAATTAATAAGAGTGAACCATGATGTATATGAGAATTGCTTTATTGCAGCGTTGCCAGAATATTTATACAAGGGTAAAATCTGAAAAAGAAATTAATAAAATCATTAAGAAAATAATAATTTAACACGGGTATTCCGTTGCTCGTCGATAATTTTTATTTTATCCCAGCCTCAACCAACCTAGGGTATTCAAGTTTTTTTTTTAACGTGGTAACTTTAGTACCAGCTCTCATCCGAAAGAGTCTGGAATTTTTTAGCAGCTCGCTGAGCCACCATGCTCGGAATTTTTTTCTCTCCGTGCAAAGAGCACCCCGGAAATTTCTCCCAACCTCAACCGCCCTACACGGAATATTTTCTCTCCGTGCAAAGTGCACCCTTGAAATTTCTCCCAACCTCAACCGACAACAAAACTTTGGCGTCTCGTATCCCGTAAGCTCTCGTCCGAAAGAGCCTCGGGAATTTTTTTAGCAGCGCATTGAGCCGCCAGTCCAGAATTTCTCCTACCAGCCTCAACCTGCTAAAATTCATCCCAGCCTCGTCATCCAACGTACCTTTGTTTCTCGGTTTTTCACGCAGTTTTTCGTCCCTGGGTTCGGAACCCCGCAGCCTGTAAAATAAAATAAGTTTAATTTAGAGTTGTAGGCTATCGTAGGAACGCTGGTTTTTCCCGCCACAACGCGGTTTTTCCCACCAAATTTTTTCCCCAACGCTGGGTTTTCCCATCATCTTTTGAGCACGCTGGTTTTTTCCATCACCTTTGAGCCATACCCCCCGTGGAACGCCGCGCACAGCTATAAGAGAGCGAAAACCCGAGCGAGCGGTTATTCTCTTTAAAACCTTCTAACCGACAACATGGCATTTAAGACGCTCGGTACGTTCGATTTGAGTCAGACCCTCAGATGCTCTCTGAGCTTAAACATCGCTACGGGAGTAGAATTCTGGGACATTCGAGAGTGTTACATGCGACCCGACGCCGGTGGACAGCCCGATATTAAACCTACGAAATTCGGAGTAACTTTTAACCGGACAAATTCTTCACACGTAAAAAAATGGCTCCTGAAAGTCGACAAGAATTGCCCCATCGGTTTCGAAATATGTAACAGCGCCCTAATTAACGTGATCTACCTTGACGAGCAGTTCACCCTCCTAGTCGTCAAAAAAAATTGTCACTTCGCTGGAGCTATTTATCTTAGCAAAGAAGAAAAGGCTAAATTGATAAACGCTCTAACGCAAGTAAGTTAACCTTATTATTAATTTTTTAATTTAATTATTATTTTAAGTTATTAATTTTAAAATTAATATTATTAATTAATTAAATATTAATATTATTATTTTTTTTTTAATATTAATTATTAATATTAACATTAATATTAATATTAATATTAATTTTTTATTATTGTTATTTTAAGGTATTAATTTTATTATAATTTTTAGTATGAACTACAAGTGTCCGACGTGCGATCGCTCCTACACTTCGCAGGGGCATCTGCATCGGCATCTTAGTCTGTATCCTTCCCACGTCCACGACCCTCTCGCACCTACACCTTTCCACTGTCTTCTTTGCAACAAAATTTTTTCGAGTAAACGCAACCTCATACGACACAGGGAAAATATACATCAACCAGCACCCAGGGTTCCAACCCCCCAACCATCTACATCCAGAGAACCACCCAGAATTCCGAGCCCGCAACCATCCACATCCCGAGAGCCACCCAGGGTTCCTACCCCGCAACCGTCTACGCCCAGAGTTCCGAGCACGAAACCATCTTCATCCGGAGAACAAAAACAGCGAAAACGAAAAGGACCCCACAGAGGAGACCGAAAGTGTCCATTTTGCCCGAGGATTTTGGCAACACCATACTGCTTACAAAGACACATTACCGTGTTTCACGAAAGGAAGGAAATGCGTTCAACCCCCTCAGCTTCGAGAAGAGATAGAATCGGTTACGCCGCTAATGTAAGTAACTTTCGATCTCACCGCTCTTATCCCGATTATCGAGGGGTTTTCCTTCCGTTAAGACCCGCTTTCGGGCATACCGGTAATCATTTTCAATCTCTCGTCCCGAATCGTTATTTAGATCCAAGCCAAGCCCTGGAATATTTTAGAGATGATTTAACCGAGCTTTTTTCGTATTTAATTCAAAAATTCGGTCCTCAAAAATGTCAAATTAAGTTGAAAATTATATTCGTAAAAATTTTGGAACCTTGGAATACTGTTACTGCTCATTTTAGCCCCTGCATGGACCCCGTTTTCGATCCCAGCGAAATTCCTAGCTATTTGGATGCCTCTTTCGAATTTATTCTCGAACGCATTGCCAACTTTTTGAGTGGATCATCCGGGTTTACGATCGATAAGATACCCTTAATCGAAGTTTATTCTTCCGAGTTTCACGTTTTTGCCGGGGGTGCTAAGCGAAAAATTGGGGAAAATTACGAGCCCGTGTTTAATAATTACCAAAAACAATGTATTATTGACCCCGAATCCCAAAATGACGAGTGCTTTCTCGCCGCAACGGCCGCTTGCCTGCTCGCTAAGGGTCCGAACCCGAATCTCGCTCGTCACAATCCTTCCGTTGCCGCCCAAGTTAGAGAGCTGAATACAGAGGGCCTGGAATTTCCCCTCCCCCTCGCCAAAATTAAACGTTTCGAAGAATTAAATAACGTAAGAATTAACGTGTTTTGTTTTTCCGAGTTTCTTTTCCCCGTTCGCGTAAGCCCTAACAGATTTCCCACTACCTGTAACCTTTTACTGTCTATGGGTGAAATTAAACATTATTCCGCTCTTACATCCCTAGCCCCTTTCGCCGTTCGAAGTAACACCAGAGCAAAATTTGTTTGCGAGTATTGCCTGTCGGGTTTTTTAGGCAAAAATAAATTTGATCAACACGTGGAATTGTGCCGTAAAAATGAACCCGTACGCGTGACCTATGGGGAGGGAACTACGCAGTTTAACGAGATTAGAAAGCAAATTCCGCATCCATATCTTATATTTTGTGATTTTGAGAGTCTTCTATTAAAAACGGATAGAGACAGTACCCCCCGCACGGAGTATCTTAACGAGCATAAACCCGTTAGTTACGCTTTTATCGTGGTCAATACCTACACTCAAAAAGTTGAATTTTCCGAAGTTTACACTCAGCAAAATGAAGATGCTGATGACGTTGTCGTAAAGTTTTTAAAAAGCGTTTTGGAGCAAGTTAATATTATTCACGATTTCGTGGAACATACATATTACGAGGAAGATTGTACCCCCCTCGAGAAGCGGGCGATGAAAAAAGCCGCGGATATTTGTCATATTTGTAAGGAGGGTTTTAAGGACTATAGCGATAAGGCATTGAACCATGACCACCTTAGACCCACCCAAAACGTGTTTGGGGTCGCTCATTTTTCCTGCAATTTGGCTTATAAGCATTTTAGAGGATACCAAGTACCCATATACCTTCACAATATGGGGGGTACGATAGTCACTTCCTGTTCCACGGGATGAAGGAGGAAATTACCCCCAAAGTTAGTTTATTAGCTAAAAGTTCGGAGAAGACAATTGCCCTTACTTTAAACGAAAAAGCTATTTTTCTCGATAGTCTCAATTTTCTTAATACGAGTCTAGATACGCTAGTTTCAAACTTACCCCCTGAAAATTTCCATATTCTAAATTCTCTGTACCCCGAGGAAAGTGAGAGAGCCCTACTTAGAAGGAAGGGGGTATTTCCATATGATTATCTTTCCTCGTACGATGTTTTGAAGGAAACCAAGCTCCCCCCTAAAAAGGAATTTAAATCTACCCTTACGGGGAAAGGGATTTCAAAGAGAGATTACCGGCATGCTCGGGACGTTTGGGAAGTTTTTAAGTGTGAAAACATGCAAAGTTACCTGGAATTATACAATATTTTGGACGTCATATTGCTGGCAGATTGTTTCTTGAGCTTTCGCAGCACCATGCTCGAGACTTTCGAGCTCGACCCATCAAAATTCGTGTCCCTTCCTTCGTTCGCCTTTTCCTGCGCCCTGAAAACAACCAAGGTTAAACTTGACCGCATATCCGATCCCACCATGTATTTGTTCTTCGAAGCAAGTAAACGGGGTGGTATTGCCACTTTTGCGCATCGAAGAGCGGTCGCAAATAACCGCCATCTCCCCAATTTTAACCCCAGAAAGAAGTCTAAATATATCTTTTATACCGATGCCGTAGGCCTATATTCCACCGTCATGAAAATGGATTATCTTCCTGTTCGGGATTTTGAATGGTTAGAGACGGAGGAATCTAATCAAATTTTTAACGAATTATCCCGGGGTAATTACGATTATCTCCCCGACGAAGATCCAAAGGGATACTTCTTCGAGGTCGATTTGCACTATCCCCCCAATTTGCACGACGAACACAATGACCAACCCCTAGCACCAGAGCATTTAATCCCCACCCCTTCCCCCGCATCTGAAAAAATTAGAGAGAAGTTTAATATTCCTAAAACCAAAGTTCGTAAGCTCATTCCCAATTTGAACGATAAGAAGAATTATATTCTCCATTATCGCAATCTAAAGTTTTATTTGGAACAAGGACTCGTCCTAACAAAAATTCATAGAGGTGTAAAATTCACCCAGGAGAAGTTTATGGAGCCCTTCATTGATTTGTGCATCCGAATGCGCCGCGCTGCCCCGAATTCCTTCGAATCTAACCTCTGGAAATTAATAAATAATTCATGTTACGGATCCTTCCTCCTCAATAGGAGGAAATTTTCCCAATTTCACGTCTGTACTAGCCGGGAGCAATTCACGAATGTAATGAATCGGTATTACGTAAAGAGTTTTAAGACATTAAATGATGATTGTTCAATTATCGAAACGAGAAAGGAAAATATTGAGCTTAGAGAACCAATATATGTAGGGGTTTCCATTCTCGATTTGAGCAAACTTCGAATGTTTAATTTTCATTACAACGTGATAAAGAAAACGTTCAAAGATCGCGTGGTAAATTTAGGGGGGGACACCGATTCTTACATGTATTTGATAACCTCCGAAAATTTGTACGAAGAATTAAAACCCTTAGCTAGTAAGTGGTTCGACTTTTCAAACTACCCCCCTTCACACCCTCTCTTTTCGAATGATAATAACAAAAAGCTTGGAACGTTTTCTGACGAGTGCGCGGGAAAACCCCCCATCGAGTTGATCGCTCTAAAAAGCAAGCTTTATAGTTTATTACTTGAAGGTATAAGTATAGGCATCATAAGAGCCAAGGGTGTAACACGTGCGGCTCAGAAACAACAGTTAAGACACCGCCATTATAGAAACTGTCTGTTACGTGGAAAGATTAAATATACTCAGAACGTAACCTTTAAATCAACTGATCACGTTATATTTACGACATCTACTAAAAAAATGTCATTAAATCCATTCGATGATAAGAGGTATTTTTTGGATAATGGTATAAACTCATTAGCATACGGTCACTTTCGTATCCCTCAAACTACTTAAGTTGTTGCCTTGAATATGTAATTAGAAATTTACCTGGTACTACTATGTTCATTTTCCTTATGTATCTGAAAATATAATTATGCATCACAAAATGTACGCTTTCTTATATAAACTTGGTGTATGTATTTGCTTTTATTTTTATTCTGAAAATATGTTAAAAACAAGTTAACTTTTATTTTATTCAAAACATTTTATCCTTAAAGTTGTAAAACTGTGCTAATGGAAAATAAAAATGTAATAATCTTTGCTTTAATGTTTGTCCAGATGTGTTTTAATATTCAGAACCTTGAAGTCGCTTCATTAATATGCAAGGCGATACGCGTAAGACTTTGCTAGTTTCATGCCCGCGGCAATGTGATAGATACGTAGGAATATTCATTAGATCTTTAAAGCGAACATTTTAGTTCTTCTACTATAACTTGAAATATTATTACTTTTATTTAAAAGTATTAAGAGAAAACTCGTATATATTTAAGAAAAATTTTTAGTTTCGCTTTAAATTTCATCGTGAACATTCCTCGTTATTACCGTATCGCTTGGTTAACATTTTTTTTTTTTTACTTCTATTTAAAAAAAAAAAATTAAATAAATCCGAATTATTTATTATAATAGAATTATTTATTTTAGAATTATTTATTTTAGAATATTAAACTTAGAAAAAAAAATTAAATTAAATAATTAAAATTAAAAAAAAAAATTCTTATTAAATAATAATAATAATAATAATCTTATTAATTAAATAACACTTACCCCTGTTCCTGAAAACAAAAAATGACTTTGGTTTTGTAACCGCGACCTTATATATAGCAACCGTACTGCGTAAATAGAAAAAATTCCATACGGAAAAAACCCCGGGAGCATAACTTATACGGTACGCCTATGTACGCGGTGGCTATTTATTGAAACGCGCGTAGAAGGTCGAAATAATTAATTCAAAATTATAAAATTATAAAAATAAGATAGAACGACCCCACGGAATATAAATACCATAATTAATTTTAGAATATTAATACCGAATTAAAAAAAAAAAATTCCAAAAGAAAATCAAGTTTTTAGTTGATTGTAAAAAAAAAAAGATGGTGGTGGTGCGTTAATTTATTCATAGCTTTAAAAGTAATTAATAGTCTAGGAGCGAGTGTCATCCCGTGGGCTATTCGTGGGAGAAACATGTGTATGGTATCAAAATGTCGGTAAAGATGTGTAGAATACGAATATCGTTGGTGGACATCT
>JAQGBM010000190.1:0-16341 GCA_034698405.1 Symphylella vulgaris | reverse complement strand
TAATATAAAAGCGTACTATCGAGGTAAGAGCTTTCTAAAAGTTTATTTATCTGTACAAAGATTAGCATAAGAGTATACGGTTCACTAACTTCACTTGATATTATGTTTTCTTATCAGTATTTGACATGGCCGTATATTCCGTATAAGGAATGTAAGCATATTATATTGGGGTATATAGGCCCTATATACTCGCATACTGCATGCAGGGGTAGGCCTACTGGGTAGGCCTATAGGCCTATTTTTTTTAAAGGAAGTGGCGGATCCAGAATTTGTTTTGAGGGGAGCTGAAATTTTTTTCACAAATATGGAATATTATGTTTGTAAAATGTAACTCATATTTTGAAATTTGGTGCATTTTAAGGGGTTTTTGTAGTAATGTCTACTCGGAGTATATCTTTATTCAGTAAAAAAAAAGGTAACTTTATTTTGCTTTTTGGGGGGAGGGGGGCAGCCCCCCTCTAAATCCGCCACGGGGAATATGGAAGGTTTGCAGTTGGCTATGATGTCCAGTAATAAATTGAAAATTTCAGGTAGGGTTGAACCCCCAAAATCCCTATATACCCCGTATAGTATAAAAAAGCTTTCATATAATATACAAAACTGTACTTCAATAGAAAATATATTTTTGAACTTACGATTGAAACGTGCTCGTAAGTCGTATAACTATATATAATTCTTACAAGATGTTATTCATTTATTCTTTAATGGCCTAAACTCGTACCGTACATTATATAGTATTAAAAAAATAAGTCTCTTACCGGTACTGTATACCCCGGGTATACGAGGAAAAAAAACTTATTAAATTTATTCTCCATTCTTTAACAAGCAAGCAGCAAAAATGTAATCACTTTACCACAAGCAAAGTTACAGATAAAAAAAAATACCTATGTATTTTCAAAGAGACCATTTTCGTGTCATTTGTCTCCTAACTCATCATCAGGCTTGGAGATAGAGAGAGAGAGAGAGAAATAAAATTTTCTTGTTATTATATTATTATAGCCATGCACCAATGTCTCCCAGGTTATTACATTTTTTAAAAAGTCAAAATAATTTTTCTTTCCTTTGCTCAAAGCGACGCAAATATTAAAGAAGAAGAAATCAAATAAATTTTAATAAGTTTCTCTCGAATAATAAACGGAGGGAAGAAATGCTGTTCAGTTTTGGAGCATTAAGGCATGTTATGCATAAGGTATAATTAATGTGCATTGGAAAAGTTTGGAATTAACTTTACAGCCTTTGGGCGCTTTCTATTATTGAAAATGTTATATATTTCCGCAAATTTATATTTAACTTCCATATAATATATATTTCGAAAATATTATATCGAAAATAAAATATGTCTCTTAATGTCTTTATAGTTTATCTACATTTTTGATTCATTATTTCTGAGTAACGGTAATGTATTGATCAAAAAGGCGCTCCATACTGCATGATTATGGTATTCATTTTTCAACACATAAAATACAGGCTTCAAAATTGGTCGTTTTCAGAAAGTAAATCACCACGCAAGAATTATTTTGATAAATTTAATTTATGCATCTATATTATATAGCCTATACATAAATTGTATATAAATAACTGTATTAAATACCAAAAAATCAATAATTTTTTCATCCCATCCCCTTTTCGTACTTACTGCAATTAACGTTAATTTTATTAAAAAAATATTTTTAAAAAATGTGTGTTATTTTATGATAAATTTTTTATCATAAAATATCGCAAATTTGTTAAATAGATTTTTCAATGAAATTAACGTAAGTACGAAAAAAAGGGGGGGGGGAGGTCAAAAAGTTTTGTTGTACCGCTTTCGCATATTATTGGGGAAAAAATTTATTTTTGGCTCAAAAAGGTAAGTTAATTATGTCCAATAATGAAATCACGTTTGTTTACTACTAAAATAATGATAGCCTATAACAAGAGTATTACATAATAATACTGATTTCAGAATATAACCTCACATTTTGGAGCATTTTTTTAACTTTTGTATATTATGGACAGCATTTTTCAAGCATCATGTACACAATTTAACACAAAACGTATTTTCTTCAGCTCTTGCAGAAACCAATCCTGTGACCTGTTCAAAATTGTAAAATATCCGTATATAATAATAGACATATCTTCTTCGGTTTTTCTTGAATGCAACTTTATTTCTCGCCAGGGTCCTATACATGGTACCTGTAAGTTCTGTAATTCTTCTTTGCCTTGGCACTCTCCTTTCAAAATTTGTTGAAAATAAAGCCTTTATCGCACGTGGTCCAAACGTCAGCCAAAAAAAAACAAACTTACAACGTCTAAAACAGAGATTATTTTTGACAAGATTTACTACGGTCTCTTGTCGACAGCCAAGTTGTTTTGCTGGGATTTACTGCACAGGCAATGCTGTGTCGAGTAATAGCATTTTCTGTTGAAGCATTGCAAAGCATGCTTTTAAACCATCATGTTATATATGCGCTATAGCGTATGAAGATATACTTTCGCAGAGTTGTACGGACCCTCACGGATGCAAATGCAAACACAGAACTCTCCAATTTCAACTGCAACTCCCTAATGTACAATACTCTTCAATGTACTCAAAGGTGGCATCCATAAAATATTGGCGTTTGTTGGAATAACCAAGTAACTATCTGCACAATTGAAAACCAAAACAGAAGAATAAGTTTAAAAGGTTAACAGGTGCTTTATAAAAGAGAGGAAAACATGAAAAGCAAAAGTGATATATGCATAACATTAACCAATTAAATTTATGATGGCTCCTTAACAATTTAGCATTTTCTTCTTAGTGAATTCTGTAGATATTTTTTATTAATTTAGAATGATAATTTCTAGGCTATGGTTATTTACTAAAATGTCTAAATATAAAATTAAAGTAATAAATTTGGATAAAATTGTGTCCAGGTTAAGTTTGCAATTTTCGTTTCTTCACACCCTGTATCTTTTCCAAATAACTTTTTTCCAGACGAACAAAGCCATAAAAGGACCTGGTATAAAAATGACCATCAGTATCGGTGGACGCTCAATCCACTGTATGGCACAGTAGCCTAAGATGTGTGTGTATATGTAGGTTCCACGCTGTTGATCTCGACCACACGACAAACTTCCTTATAAATCCTTTTAGATTGTAAAACGGAATTAGGGATTGTAAAATCCAGACACAAACTCGACGAAATCTAAAGAAAAGACGAAATCGGTTTTTTTTCTCGTTTCTTTCTTAAATTTTCTTCCAAACCGAATTTATGGAAGGGAAATTTAATAGGTTGCGATTCATGACACGAAAGTTATAAGTCTTTGCTGCATATTATACGAAGACCGAGGTATAATAACTTTATAGAGAAAGTATGTGGCACAAACATTTAGTAAAAGTTGAGATAAAAGCTATGACTGCGTGACGCTTCGAAATGTCAAAGTTGCGTGGGTTTTACGTGTTTGCTTGTTTCCTACATCAAACATTTGCAAATATTCTCTAATAAGATTCTGGTGTTTTCTTCCATCCATGCCATTACAGAAACTTGAATCTTCAATTCAGCACACCGAATCTACCCTGCTGCATCCATTGTACATTTACTCATACATTGCCAAATTATTTTGCTTATAAAATATATAGGTTCAAGCTAAAGAATAAGGGGGAAATTTGGGATACATCAATTCGAGCAGCATCAGTGATAACCGGGATCTCGTATTTCGCCCGTTCTTCGAAATGGAATACAATAAAAGGCAATCAAGAATGCATATTAAGTTACTGAAAAAAGGAATATTTCCTCTCTTGATGTCCAAAAAGAAGAACCAAATTATACTCTTTATATAGGCTACAAGTAAAAATATACATATATCCGCAATGAATAAAAGATCCTTGGAAATAAGTTTTTGACACAAAATGAGTCTTTTTATCCATGCATCCGCGGGCAAATGTCCAACTTTTTTGCTATCTCCGAAGCATTAAAACCGAATCTATGGCCATAAATTGAGCATTACATCGGTGTATACGTTATATTACTATTATATAGGCAAATACTAGAGTCTTCATATTAAACTGTCTGCTTTTCCATATACAAATACTGGTCATTTGTCTTCATTAAGTCTGGTCGTTGTGCATTAATTATCACGTAGTTTGCTAAGTTAGTTTATTACACAAAAGGTTTCGGCCAGATGTGAATGATATAAAAGCAGCATGCCGTATGAGGTCTTCTCTCCCAAGATTATTATGCACAGAAAAGAGAGTATATAATTAAAAAGGCTAACATTCAGAGTATTAACCGGAAAAAGCTAAAGCCTTTGTAATTAAGTCGAAACTTTTTTCACACTATTCCTCTTTTCATTTATACAAGATTATAGTAACATGCGGTCGCCGACGTATAATTTCATACAAATCTCTAACTTGCATAATGCACGATATACATTGGCCTATATTTGGTAGCCGTTCTAAACCAGGTTCAGCTATTCTACGAGGTTTAAAATTTTGCATTTTTAATCCATTGAATGCCGGTGCTTCCATTTATAAAGTTCTTGCATAGGGCGATCCATGCATCCCATAAAGGTCCATTATCTTTGTTGATATGCTGTAGCAATGTTATACGAATATAGGCCTGTAACAAAAACTAAATCTTCATAACTTCTATATATCACAAGGATTTTTTTTCTTCAAAATTTAAAGCGATTTTATCCGTGCTTCGTGAAAAATGCATCTTTCAAATTACAAATCTTGGTGTGACTTTTTACCTCATACCTTGAAAATCCTATAGATTTCTGTTTCCATGAATCCAATCAACATAAAATTTTAAGAACAGAGGCAGCGAGAAAATTAGAATTGGCTACATCATGATGAGTATCTTATACTGTATAGAAGAAGATGGTGAGTTAGCAAGGAGAATATATTCATACATACGAATTAGACTGATTGCAGTTCAATCAACATCAAAAAGTAGGCAAAGAAATAAAGTGTCGGTGAAACTTTTTCTTCTTAATAACTGCTCCAGCTAAAAAGTGTACTGGCCAGAATATTCTCAAACAACATGGAGATATATAAAGCCTACCACAATATTCCGCTAACTATAAATGATCTGTTGTAAATGACAGGTAGCCTATAGCTCGGTGATTTACGGTAGTCACGGGTTAATACCACTTTTTGTCGATCTGTTCAGAAACATGATGGATGACCTGATTTAAATGAAACTTGAGTTTTGTGGGTCCTTATAAGAGTCGTTTAAATCCTGTGTGACCCAAACTTATAGGCTGTTACCGTAACGTAAGTGTACATCACATAAGTCGAGGGGTTAGTAGTGCACACAAATTCTAAGTCCACTTTTTTGGAAATGGCGCTTTAAATGCACTTAGTTCCCTGTATTTGAGAGAGATTGGCGAATTTTGAAATGTACGTGTCAGTATAGGCATCAAAATCATGGCCGCTGCCTGCAGTTTTTAATGGAAGGGGGGAAGACTCCTTGGAATTGCTGGGAGGGGCGACATTTTCGTAGGGGACGAAATTTCGCCCCCCTACGAAAATTTAGAAGAAAAATAACTTTTAAGACGTCGCCAAAAATGTTGGCAGAACTGTTAGGGGTCAAGAGGAGCCACGCCGGGAAATTTTGTAAAAAAAAGTTAAATTTCGTGATGTACTTTGTGGGGCCTATGCAAAAATAACATTTTCATGGTCCCCTCCCCATTTCCCAAAATAATAATCTATACCCGTTGTTTGTCATTTTACAATAGAAAAGTGAGACTAAAGATTTTGTACCGATTAAAGAACTTTGAACTGCATTACTCTAAGGACGTTATCCTTTACCTGTACTTTGAGTTCATTTGTATTTTAAGTTAACTATTTGCATGCCGTGAAATGCTTTAAAAATCACTAAAATAAGTACATTAAAAAAATTTTCCACGTTATTGGCGGCCACTTTTTTATGCCAACCAATGGAGTTCGCCAATCTCTCTCAAATACAGGGAACTAAATGCAGGGAACATTGCCTTTCCAGTTAACATTGCCTTTTCAGTGGTACATTACGTGTTCTAACGTAAGTCCAAATGCTTCGGAAAATTAATTATTGAAGAAAATTTAAAGCGCTATATGTCCAAAGTCATGGCAATTATCTGATTATGCACAAAAATGCTATGTATTAATGTGAGTGGACATAGCATTTTTGCGAAATTGTTTACACGGATTTTGTTAACTTGGAATCATTCTTTTATTCCGTACTGGTTAATAATTTTTGGTATAGTTTTAATCCTAGTCGAGAAAATAAGAAAAAAGCGAGGCCTGTGCCTTTTAATTATTTTACTGGATGTAATTCGATTATTATGATGTACTAAGTCCAATTTTTCGCCACTAAAAATATGTACAAATTATGCTATTCGCATATATTTGTACATATTTTTAGTGCGGGAAAATATTGGACAATACAAAAATATATAAAAAATATTATTTCTCCAGCTAAATATGTTTTCAAATGAAATACTTTTATGGATGATTAAACATAAACAATATGTGTGGAACCTGTAACATTCACAATAAATTTAGTATTCACTTTCATAGTTATGCCCAAAACTTTAAACCTCGGTTTTTTTCGAAATTTCGAATTTTGGACTTAGCACTTGTGTGCACTATAACCCCTCGAAGTGTCGGTCTTAGGTACTGCCTCATTCATCAGGGGACAATCAAAATGGTATGCTATTTAAATCTTTTGTTTGCCTCTGGAGGTAATATGATGGCCAATGTGATACCTACATGTACACATATAGGCTATATAGAAATTAATGGAATTTATGGTGTATAATAATTATGGTACATTATGGTTTGTACACAAGAATAGAGTTATATATAGGATTATATCTAAGGTATTTGCAAAGTTTCCCAAAAGACCTCCCAGCATAATACAGTAAAATAAAAAGGTTCTCATAATATCAGCCCACGAAATCACTTTTCCTGATGTAGCACCAGGAAGAGACCTTGTAACATTCAGGTGCCAACAAAGAATGATATCCAAAAAGCATGAGAATATAGTTTATTTCATCCTGCATATAGCCCTATAATACTCTTTTATTTCTTGAAAGATGAAAGTTATCCTTTATATAATGCACTTTATACCAGCACGACAACGGTGTGTAATGTACATTATAGACTTAATTACATCTGGATCCTTTTATTGTTTGATATATACTCGTATAACAGTCATGTAAAAATAAAATAACAATGCTTTTATTATTTGTATAGCATTACATGATGTGAAGACGATTTTATCTTAGGTCCGCGGAATAATACAATATATAAAACTTGGAAACCGAGATATACGTCTACAAAATATTTTATATTTTTGGTATAATATGTATGATACAGTCATTAAACCGAATGCATTAAGCATCCACAACAGCAGTTGTGTGTATCTTCAGGGCTTCTGCAAAAGCGCTGCATTAATCATCAATCATTTATTCAGAGAAGCCAAGCAGAATGAATAATAAGTTTGTGTTTTTTTTTCTCATATATACGCAAAAATTATTTAAAATAGGCCATGTGTTCCCTTCAGACATTTTTTCCGGTTGGTTATTTTTACAAACAAACTTTATAATTTGCTTACAATTCCCTAAAGAGGACAATTTTTCATTGTTACATTGCATTATCATACGGTGGGATGAGTACATTTTTTTTTACATTTTATTAAAAATCTATAATTCTAAACTGGATATTAAGTTCTTTCCAGGAATTTTGATCGAAAGCACATTTATAGTATCATCATTATTAGTGATGAGTTAATTAAGTTAGAGCTTACGGGGTATAATTTTATATAGGATTTTTTTATTAGGCTATATGTGGATTGTGTATGTGTATCTAATTTTTGTTGCCAACTTTTAATTTTATATTTTTTAAAGGGTATTATCTTTCATGAACGGTTACATCATACAGTTCTTCGATTATTCTTGGAAAAATAATAGCTGTGCCTTTATAATCCATTGTTTCCTCGTTTAAAGCATCCTTCCGCCGCATTTTTCAAAGAATAATATTCCAGAAAAGCTAATATACGAATATAATATTGGGAGACCCAGTGGCGGAACTACTACCATCGCAGCCACCGCAGCTGCGGTGGGGCCCACTCAGACTTCAGGGGCCCACTCAGGCTTGAGGGGCCCACTGCCATACATATTTCTTGGCAAAATGTCTGAAACTGCTTCAAAAGTCACAAAAATATGTAAATTTCTTTTAAAATTTTTGCCTCCGGCGGCCCTTGAAAGGTTGATTTCAATCAAAAATGCAATTAATTTACATTGTGCATAAAATATTTCGCTCCTGCACCCGCGAAGCCTTCTCGGTGAGGGTGGGGGAGGGGGTAGGGGGTAGGGGGCCCCGTGAAATTTCTTGCGGTGGGGCCCACAATTTGAAGTTCCGCCACTGGGGAGACCTAACTTATTATACTCTCCAAACAAGACACAAAAGCCAGACACACGTCGTACACCATTCATAAACTTACCAGAAATTGAAGGATTTTCATTAGGTCTACGAAAATTTGGAAACTGCTGCTACGCTGGCTGGAGTAAATGTCCATCCATTTTGATTACGCCTGCGCTAAAGGGCACACCTTTTTTGTGTGTGGTTAAATATCAGGTTCGAGTTTGCTACATAAAGCCCAATGTAAAACGAATATCGGTATTTTGAAAATTCTTGCTCAGGAAACTGGTTTGTGAATAAGGCATGTTTACTGCATAAAACTACGAGTATAAGTTTAGTGAAACTCGTGACAGTTATGTTATGTTGGGGACCCCTGAAGAAGGACAATGGAGAAATTTCAAGCACTATAATTTATGTTTATCATCGTCATATATATAGGTTAAGTTAATTAACTTGCCTTCCAATTTTAGCCAGCATGGTGGGTATATAGGATTTAAGCAAATAAGCAGTGGGTGAGACCGTGAGATGTGATGGTACCTGCGGTCCTGCATGATGCATGTGTGTGAACATCAGCTTAAATAGTGTTAAATATATGATATGGATGCTGCATGTTGAAATACCGTAATATACCCATAGGCATTTTTACAAAATTTTAATTTGATATGAGTGATACTTATTGGCACAAAATTCCAAGAAACACTTCTTTTTCCGGATTCTGCAGACTTATAATTGGTTATAAAATTGTACTGCAATTTCATACATACAGGATTATGAGCATAAAACACCAGCATGCTGAGAAAACTGCATTTTTATTTCCTATACTTAAAAGAAAGTGTAAGTTAATCCTCTTTATATACCATAATCAGAGTGGGTGCTATACTTATGTAAGAGGTGTTTAATTATATCGTTTCTAGGCACCATGAGAATATGTATATAAATACCGGTATAGGACTAAGTTATACACAGTAAAGTTTAAAGCAATTAATATCTTTTCAGATGCCCTATAACGCAGTATCTAAGTTCTATATGGCCCAAGGACATCAACCCAGTATAAAGAGTGCCGGAGTTATATATCTCTTATGTACTGAATTAGAAAAGTTCATTTAATCTTATACTTTTTATCGCAGACGAAGCACTTAGTTAATTAGATTACTTTTCTACATTTCAGAATGACGCTCCTATATACAGCATATACCCTTTTTAAATTAAAGGAAAATTGAGAAGATATAGATGCTGCTGGAGAATGAGCTGTTCAAAAAGAATTATTATGGCTTAATAAACCAAGTATTAATTTAAAAATTAAGAAATCACAAATACATTTATTTACGTTATAGTGTTTTAAATATTATGATTTGTAATTATGGTCATACACCCATTACACACAATGTGGTCTAATAAAAGGCAACAATAAGAACTCGTAATTTCCATAACAGTTATAGCCTAACCTAAAACCGGCTTAAGACTATTGATTTTTAAAGCAATAGCGAAAATTGTAGTGTCAAAAAAATGTATCCTGTTAAAAAATGCTATTGATTAATTTTTTTTTAAATTCCACTCCAGTGCTGGAGTGTGCCATTGAAATTCAGTCCCCTGATTTGTATACTTTTCAAAATGGTGCGATATCGTTTCAGTGATGATTTCAGTGTCTGTGCACACTGCACAGTGCAGTATGCCAGTTTGCCTTTGGAATAGAAATTTTTAAAAATTAAAATAGAGTATACCTGGAGTATACACATTGTCATGGAAAATGGGATCACCGTATACGAAATATTCACAAGGGTAAATACGAGTTTATATGCAAAGGAATGAGATATGTGATAAATTTAAAAACAATTATCAATTAATGTGATTGTCAGTAATAATACCACTAGTGCAAATTTTTTTGATAATACTCACGAGTTTGTTTAAATCTATAGCTGAAAAATTCACGAGACGCAGTCGAGTGAATTTTTCTGCTAGATTTAAACAAACGAGTGAGTATTTTCAAAAAAATTTGCACGAGTTGTATTTTCCTGAGAATATCACGAGTTTTTTATACAGCGATGTAACACCACGCATGGTGTCATGTCGATGGTGTTTCATCGCTGTGTAACAGCACTAGTGGTATTATCGTTGTGTATATACTTCCTAATTTTATAGGCTTTATCTAAATGGCCTAATGAATTGTATAACTTTTTGAACGCAGACATAATCCTGTTTAGATACCTGCAGCACGATCTGAAAGTATTTTTTTCTAATTGGGTATATGAACAAATTCTTTTAAAAAAAGATTTTTAAAACAAAATTAATTATATTAGAGTTAATTGCCTGATTTAAGGAATCAGTGCGATTTAATTCGGTATCAAAAGGTCTGAGATAACAATGATGGAATTTATATTTCATACATGCAGTATTATTTAAAAAAATATATTTTTTTAGAAAAATATGAAGCAACATAAACGAATGTTTTCTTAACCTTATTTCAGAATCATATATTAATTTAATGAACAAAAAAAATCAAAGAGTGCTGAGCTAATCTCATTACCGGTATATTTACATTTTTATACTTCAAGGATTCATGGAAGGATATAATATCTCGAGATAAATCCATATTATTATACTTTAGCTAATTAAAGCTGCTTATAATTATTAGGCTCTGTGATATAAAATATAATACGTATATATATATACAAGTGTAATCAAATACAGTGAAAATTATTCGAAGTTTAAACATAAGTAAACATTAAGCAAAAAAAGTAAACAGATAGGCTATTATAGTAAAAGTTTAACATTATATTTTATCGTATAAGACCACTGGGCAATAAGTAAATTAGACTATTTACTTATGCCAACATTTTGGCAACATTAAGTTATGCATGTTACTCTTATAGATGTGCATATACTCTTATGATGCTCATTATTTATAAAGATATTGTTTGATATGCGAGTGCCCTTCAGGCTCCTCGAAATACCCTATTTAAGGATCACAACATAATTTCAAATTTTCTCCAAATAAATTAAATAATATACTCAGCTTCCAATAATGATATAAAACAAGACAAAGCGATGATGGCCGCCAAACAGTTTGGAATCTTGCGTTAAAGACAACTTTGCCAAAGGGGTAAACATTCAGCTGTTCGTGATTACCGAAGTCAAACAAATCGGGTTTCCTTTAGAATCTAGTTACGATTCCGTTCATCAAATCATATCCCTTGCTGCAGTATCGACCCCAGCAAGAACACGAGTAAAGATGCATCCTTTTATAGAATATATATATATATTTGGCGTATAATATAAAAGAAGGCAAAGTGTGTTAAGATGGCAAAAGAGAAAGAGCTGCAGCCGCCGATGCTAGAAAAGAAGAATAATAACGGCTGATGGGGAGGCTGGAAGGAAGGAAAGAAAAGGAAACATGCATCTCCTACAACCATCCGCACGGACCGTAGTTAATTAAATGACATGCCCTCGATCTCACCTCATTTTTCAGATTGTCACTTCTTTTCGAGAAAGAAAATCCAAGCACTGTTTTTTTTTTTCCTATTCGGCTGTTGTTGTTGTGTAATAACCTGATTTCTTTTTTCAACATGATGCAGTCACAAATATTATTATACAGAGTAAATTCAAAATTAGAAAAGCGAACCAATCTTTAAATTAACAGTCGACCCAGTTTTAGAAAAAGTAAATTTAATATAGTTAAAAATAATTACTAGCTCTCTGTTGTGACTCAGAAAATATGAATTCGTTTTCGAGAAAGCATGCATGAACGTGGAAGTTCTATAATTACGCTAGTGAAAACTTCATATAACTTAAATTGTCATATCTGAAAATATCGTGTGTGGACTATATTTTTGTATGGATTCGTCTCGTTAGAATGGTTTCCATGATGTTTGTACCATCAACTTCTTTTGAATGCGTATTAATTTTTTCAATAAATTTGGGAACATAGCAAGGTTAAAGGTTTTCTTCTAAGTTTCCTGATACAATGTTGTTTACACAAAGTTGATACACGTCTAACTTTCTATGCTTTTGTATAGCTTTTGCTCACTTATCCTTCGTACTTCTCTAATAAAGCAACAAATCCTTGAGAAACTTAGCGCAAAGAGTTAATGTAACCAAAGGCTAACTACTACTGGATGGGTATAGTGACTGATGTTATAACCCCTCTGATGGAAAAATTGTTTACTTGATGGATTGTAATGAAAGAAATCTCTTGTAATGATGGGTATGTATACAGTACACCATAAAAAAAACTAATCCAAAAGAACCGAAGGTACCTACGAATTTTCTTAAAGTACTCCTACTCCTGTATCAACTTCAGAGTGATGACAAGATCGTCATCTATAACGTAAAGAAAGAAGGACCATAACTTTTTATTCAGTTTGTAAGTTGTACGGTAGAATACATCATGCAGTATAACTTTTTTCGGAGGGAATTTGAGTTTGAGAACGTTCTCCGTATATTTCCTGATGTGACTTTATAACATATTCTTGAAGACGAATAACCGAAAGAAATGAAGTAAACGTGAAAGGAGCGGGTGTTTTGTCACAACACATCACCTTAAACCACTTTTGCGTGTGTTGTGACAGTTCGCAAAGAGCAATTTGTTGTAAACGTTAAAGCCCAAAGTGGCAACTCTGGTGTACATCAACCTTATAAAACCTTTAACAACAAATTCTTGCATGCAGAATATAACGAGCTATGCTGTTCCCATCTTTCATCTTTTGACTCTTCGGAGAGATACAATCGTCAACCACCCTATAAAACTCGTATAGTCATTATGTAATATGATGCATGAGATAAGTTCCTTTATAATGTCTTTTGTTTTGCCTTCACCCAAGCTTCTGCAGTTTTGAACAGTCTGATGTTATAATGACGGCAAGCAATGCTATGCTTTGGCAGCCCATCTGTGCCATCAACCCTAATAGATATTACACACAGGTTTTTATTTTTTGTTGTCTTTTATTGCCTGCAGGCAGCGATCACATGCACATATATATGTACGTTTAATCAACTCCACGGGAATCCAAGGTTTTGAAGGATCTGAAAAATATAATCTTGCATGTAAAATGATGCAGATCATTTTCTGCATCCAATGCTGCTTCTCTGCGTGAACAGTCGATGGAAAAACAACGGGTCTAACTTAATTTGGCTAGATACGAACATTCCATTTATAATACATGGAAGAATTTGTTCTTAAAAATGGCATGCAACCCGTAGACTGTTTTAGATAAGATGGAAGGAAATAAGCTCCTCAATTTTATGTTTATAGTTATAATGAAAATTTGATTAGGCCTATACTTTTTTTAAAATAACTTTGAATTGATAATAATATATGACAATATAATTAATCATAATGGTATAAAATGATTACCAATAGATAATCATTGGTGAAAAATATACGAGTATATATATGCCCAGGCAAACTTATGATTTAATGTGATATCACGCTACGGTAAATAAATATACTCATAGCATAATTTCTCATTTACTATTCCATAAATTTAGTCGCTTACACCTGAGGGAGTGAAACTCATATATAACGAATTTTTTGTTTTTCTTAAATTTCATTGCATATAAACGACAAAAAATTTCAAAACAAAGCCCATAGGTTCTTCATAGACATAATACTACTACCTACTGATAAAGGATTCATTATTCTACGTAAGTTAATACTTATACAGTAAGTTAGTATTTCCAAAACTGTGTCTAAAAGGCAAACTCGTTGTTTTACAAGGAATTTGCCTTTTATAGACACAGTTTTGGAATTACTATAAGAGTATACCTAAGTATTATAGAATAATAAATCCTTCGTCGGTATAGGTTAACTATTATGCCTATGGGCTTTGTTTAAAAAAATTTTTGTCTAGTCCTGAAAAATCAAAAATTCTGCGAGTAATTTTCCATTGCTGTTATACACCCCTTAACCTAGTCAAACTGACTTAATTTGCAGTTTAATAAATTTAAGTATTATAATATTTCCAAGTTTTATCCGAACCATTTTCAATCGCAGAGCTGCATGCTTTGAATCAAAGCCATAAAACGTTTGTGAAATTAATATTTCTCTAATGACTATCACGATGTTCGATAAAGGAAACATAAGCTAAAATAATATTTTTTAAATGTATGTCTCGAACTACAGTAACTGTTACTGTATAATACTGTGCTGGTATTTGCAGCACACAGCAAGACAAGCGCACATCAGACTAACCTTGCAGCTCCTTCGGGATAGAGTTAACGCACAAATATAATTAGTGAACCTAATGCGATATGGTTTGTGGTTAAAAGGCTGCGATAGACTCCTTTGAGAATTCACAATCCCATGCAAGTTTTGACTTTTGAGTCGGTAAATGTTTAAATAATATCGATCAGCATCGATCCAGTCTTGAATGTCGATTGTAACATAAGATTTATTTCTAAAATAGATAATTATAAAATGGGTTCTGGTCAACTTTGTGAATTTGCACGGGATGTACAGCTCGATGGCTGTGCCATCTTACAGCGCTTAATTTATTTATTTATTTATTTCTCTTAGGTACATTATTTTATACATCGAGAACATGTCTTATTGATCTGTGTAGCATTTGTAATATTATGAATTTTTGTATGTGTGATGAAACGGTGTTTTTCCCAGAGATGCTCCCAACGCCAGCGTCCTACGGTACTCCTTGATGGCCCCACAGAGTCTAGGTCGGTCCATGTATAACCGCAGTCGAAGTCCACGAGGTCCATCCAGTGGTAATTGCCATCTCCTAAAACTACTGATAGCAGAATGTGTTCCAATGGGCGTCTGACGCTGTGTGCTGCGACCACAAAAGTATTTTCTGTGCTGATTTAGACAGTTGTGCAAGTTTTGAAGTTCCAAACGAGGTTCCAAACTTCCATCTGATATTGTGCCCTGGTAAGCAATGGAGAAGAAGACCCTTGCAATGGCAGGCAGGTGAAAAACCCCCGCCCATTTTCGTTCTCAGGCGAAAAGAATATTATAGTTTCGCGATTCATACGAAGATATATGTTTGGACTTTGGAGGAAAGGACTCAAAACGGGGTATAGTAAACAGGCACCTGCTACATGGAAATATAATTAGAAACTGAAAGAAGCATGAAGGACTAGCAACTTAAAAAATTTTAAATAAAAATTACGTGTCTACACAGTGAAGAAGGGGTGCGCCATCATCTTAAAACTGATGATGGTCCAAAGAATGAATTTTTCTATAAGCCATAAATTTTCCCTATACTGCTGTCCGCCTGTCTTGGCCGGCAACAGGTTTTAAGGCGAGTTTTTTTCTTTTTTAATACCTTGGTATTTAGTTTCATCTACTAATCAATGAGAAAACGTTCTGCATGTGGGCGATCCTAATAAATGAAAACTTCATTGACACTGCTGGGAGCTGTTGATTTATTATTAATGAAAATAATATACAACAAGCAACACTGCTGCAGCTGCACCAATCATTCGTCCAAAGTCAAGATTTGGCATATTATGATACTGTTATGTCAACATATTATAGCAATAATATTAGAAGTTTATGTATAATCCACGATATCAGTAGAAGTGTTATTTCAGCTTATACATTATAGCTGACCATGGCTTAGTAACGTCCTAATGCAAAATTAATGATTGCTAAAGAGCTATTTATTATAGGAAAATATTGGAAGTTGCCTAAAGTTCAGTGACTTCTCTATAGTTAATTTCTCCGTCTATCCCCGTCGCAGCTTACAAAATGGAATGGTCTTCCGAAAAACAGCACTATTGTTTTGGCTCCTATGGAATCTAAGCTTGTTGAGGATCCCCTTGGGCTATCAAGGGAAGCAAGGGTCTTTAATTTTTAGGTAGCGTCAGAGTCGTTTCAACCTCGGACGCCCACCCATATCCGTAGTAAATTTTAAAATGAGACTGTTAAATGTTTAACAAAGTTTAAATGGAATTTATTAAATTTTAACATTAAATACCACTGGTTGGATGTGCCTCTACAAAATGTTTTCTTTCAATGTTAA
>JAQGBM010000189.1:0-16387 GCA_034698405.1 Symphylella vulgaris | reverse complement strand
GCACTGTTTAAAGAACCCTCATACAGGTCTGTAAATCCTGTCCCTGAGGCAAAATTGGTCCAGGAAGGTGGTGAAGGGCTCATCCCCTGGCGTCGGTGTTTAGCCTTAGTAGCAGAATTAGGCCGACGTTAAATAAGCAAATAAACTAATTATGTGAATTGCCAGCCCCAGTTAGTTCAGTGGTTAGCGCGGTTGCTTCTGAATCCGGAAGGTCAGTGGTTCAAACCCGTGCTGGTAAGAATTTTTTGGGTGATTGAAATTCTTTAAGTGGCGAGTCCTTCTGATGAGAGTTTAAAATCGAGGTATTGTGTAGATCCCCTTTGAACTCTGCACATTAAAGAACCATCATACAGGTCTGTTGTAAATCTTGTCCGAGGCAAAATTCAAATCTCACTCCGTCTATAATCTATATAATGTCACTGAATTACAAAAAATAATGAACTGAATATCGTAGTAATTCTGCATCATTTCTTTTATATTTTTAGGGTTCGGACCACGACGAAGCTTCAAACGTTTCCATTCCAATCAAACGTAAGTTTTTATTCTATTTTAAGTAATAATTATTTTAGAAGATGGTGGATGTAATGGAGTCTTTTTTTCAGAGCTAAATAACAATCACGTCGAAAGTACTTCATCTAACCGCGACGAGAGTTTAAGTCCCGCTTCGCCGTCACCGCTCATCCACCGCGCCACCAATCGGATCATCCACAACGGTCCACAATCGTCGCCTTCGTCCAGTCCACCGCCGCCAAGGTCACGGACACCAAACTGCCACGCCGCCGCAAACGCCGTCGCCAACAATAACAACAATAATAATTCCTCCTCGTCGTCAACTTCGGTGCCGACTGTCGCGAGTAGTAGTAGTTCCTCTTCTTCTTCAACCGCGCCGCCGCAGCCGCAGCCGCCGCCTCCTTGCGTTTTCCACCATTCTTCGCCTCCACCATCATCAGCCCCACAACCTAGGGTGGTACCGCCACCTCCTGTCGTCGCCACATCGCCGCAGCCAAACTACTTACCTAATTTCCATCACCACCCGCCTTCTTTCAACCACCAACAACCTCCCCCTCCTGTGCAACTCCACAAGTCGCACTCCCTTTTATCCCCAACCAATCATCTTACCCATTTAACCCACTTGGCAAACAGTCCTCACAACTTCTCTAGTCCTCATAGTCTCTCGCAGTCCTCGCCGCCCCGGTCTCATCATCATCACAGTATCCACCAGTATTCGGCGTTACATTTGTCTCGCCCTTCTCCTCCCCCGCCCCAAACGGTCTCGGGTTCGACTACCGCCGTTACGACAACCACTTCCTGTACCACAACATCTACCTCGACACTTCCGGTTGTTACTTCGTCGATAAACAGATCCCTACATAGTCCGGATCTGGTTAGAAGTCCGGTTCATAAGCAACCGAGGCTTTCGAGTCCGCACAATAACGTACATAGTCCGAGATTGACACCTAGTCCGTCGGTCAAGCAGCGCAAAGTTTCGAGTCCCGCCCACAAGGATCCGAGTCCGAGGAGGCCTAGTCCGTTCGGACAACAGAATCCGCTTAGGGGACAGAGTCCATCCGTTGTTGGGACAAATCGAGTACCTTCAATCAGTCCTGTGTCGATTGCGAACAGGGGAGTGTCTCCTGGTCCATCGGTTACTCCCGTTCCGCCCCCGAGGGTTCTCTCACACAGCCCTGCCGTCTCTAGGGACACTCATTCTTACAGGTGAGAGTGCTTGATACTTACATGGGTTGTAAAGGGCTTTTAAAGTAATTTCTACTTAATATTTTCTTCCAAACATTTATTTTTAAATTTTAACCAGTTCAGGACTGCCAAAAGTGTAAAGAAACATAATAAAATAAAATTATTAACTCAATTCAATTAAATAAATGTTTGGAAGATGAAAATAAATAGTGGAAATTAAGTTATATAAATTATTTTTAGAGGTGCAATCTCTTTAATACTCTGTTAATTTTTTTTATCTTTAATCATAAAGTGTTAAAATAACGGTATAAGTAAACTAATATAAAATTTTACGAGTTATAAAAAAGTTATTAAATTTCCTCTTAAAACGTGTTAGGGACAGCTGCATTGGGGATATTAAAAAAATACATTTCGAAGAGCTCTATTTTAAGGTCACCAATGTAATTTTTAAACGAGAGCTTCCGCTTTTGTTTAAAATTTTTATTACACCGAACGAACTGTAACATAATAGTTTTTCCATTGTATTTTTTTTTCTTTTTTGCAAACGCAGTAGCAATGTGAGCAGCCTAAGTAGAGGTTCGCTGACACCTAGCAGTAGTTCAGCCAGTTTCCAGTTCTCAACGGTTTCGTTTAGTCCCGGAGTTCCGAGTTTAGCATTTACGAGACCCTCTTCCTGGGCCAGGTAAGTGATAGATTGATTGTTTACGTCACATTATTCTAGAATACATCACATTTCTGTGTTTTAAAGAGATGGAATCTCTAAAAAAGAGTTAATTTGATGGGCATTAATTTAACTTAACCTAAAACCTCGATTATAGTCCGCGGACTATACAAGCTTTTTCGATCTAGCTAAAACCGCGGTCTATACACGATTATACTAAAAGTGCGGACTATACCAGTACACGAGGGCGGACTATAATCCAGGTTATCCAGGACTATAATCGAGGTTTTAGGGTAAAACATGTTTATTTTATCAGTAAATTTTTCAAAATGTTTAATTTTGATAAAATTTCATAAAATATTACTAAAATTTTTTTGAAAATTTAAAGGAAAAAAATTCCAAAAATGGAAAATTTTCCGCCTCACAAAAATAGGTCTAACGAAAAATGTGCTCCCTTTTTCTCCATTCACAGTCCGCCGGGTAATCCAGTTCTTCTGAGCCAGCAGCCCGGGGCACGTCCGACGCCCCCTCTGCCTCCACTAGGACTTCATCCGTCTTCGTATCCTTCCGGAGCACCGCCCCCGCTCGTATCTTATCACCCACATTCGGCGGCGCCGCACGGTATGTTTGCGTCGCCACTGGCGCCACTGCCATCCGCTTCTAGTCTTGCTCCTGCCGGTCCATTTTCTGCCGAATCTCTCTTCCAACCCACCAGTAAGTCGAATAAAAAGAGTTCAATTTATCCCCTTTTTCTCTAACTCTTAAAAAAAACCTTTGAATTGGGAAAAATAGAACTTTTTTCAGGCAAAATTTGCCTAGGTATGTGGTTAAAAGTTTTAAAATTTAAATAAAAATTTTCTTTTTTCCAGTCGGGGCTGGTCGTGATCCAGCTGATTTACTTCGTCGCGAACTCGATACGAGGTTCCTGGTGTCCCACGAGAGGTCTCTGCCTTTTGCGGCTTCTCCGTTTGGACCTCTGCGTACCGACCTACATCCTCATCAGCAGGCCGGACCTCCAGCTCACCTCCTACCTCAGCCGCCTCCGGGACATCACTTGGTGAGTTTGTACAAACTAGAGCATAATTTTAAAATGTTAGTTTAAATGGTTCGTTAAGAAACACTAAATAAAGGTTCAGTTGTATCCGTTTCAGTTTGACAAGATTTCTAAGTTGGATTCGGCGTTTTTCCGGCACAGCGTAAGTTTTTTTATTTTTATTTTTTTTATTTTTTCTTTGGGTTTGAAGAATTTCCCCGTCGTGGAATCTCTTTATTAGACCAAAAAGCTATCATAAATAATACAGTATTGTGAAAACTGAAAAATTTTAATGATACCAATTTGTAAGTATATAAAAGTTATCAAGTTAATAAAACGTAACTACAGTAATACAAAATTAAAAATTTCGGAAGGAAAATTCAGGATTTTTTTATTTTATTTCCGGACACTTATAAAATAATTCTGTAAAGAAAATTTTGGGAATAATTAGAATTTTGGGGGAAACTTTATAAAAATTAAATAATGAATAATTTCTCAAAGGAATTTGTTGATATACTGTATTCCACAATTTTTGCAAAATAACTTAAAATAATTTTTTTTTTTGCCAAATAAACAAAAATTTTGCAAAATAAAAATATAAACGAAAGTAACAACAAATTTTAAAAATAAAAAAATTAACAAAATTTTTGCAAAATAAAATTTTGGCGCAAAAATAAAAATTCCCTAATAAATTTTCTCCTAGATGGAGAAAAAACACCTGAGACCAGTCTGGATCCCTGATAACTTTAATTTTATTTATCAGATGCCGTTACCCGGTTACCCTGGCTTCTCTCCTCTCCTGGCGGGACCAGCCGCCGCCATCGGAAACAGTTCTACTTCTTTTACTGCTCCGCCAAACCACCTTGCCTCTTCTTCGGCCGCCGCAGCCGCTGCCGCCGCCTCGGCTTCTTCTGCGGCCGCTGCGGCTGCAACGACGCCACCTTCTGCAGCCGCTCCTCCGGTGGGTCCTCGTAAACCAGGCCGGTGGTGCGCCATGCACGTTAGGATAGCGTGGGAGATCTACCAGCACCAACAGAAACAGGCTGCCGAGGTCCAAAAGAGCAAACCCCAGGAGCTCCTTAGGCCCCCAAATCATCTATTTCCTACCCTTCACAGGCCGGATTTTCCGACGCTTATGGGGGCTCCGGGTGGTCCTGGGTCCCATCCCAGGCCACCCCCGCCGCCTCCGCATTTCGACGGATCGCCTTCGCATCACAATAGTTTCATTCCGCCTCCTGGACCGCTGGGTACGTTCTACGTGGTTAATCATGATGCTCGTTATTGCCCGGAAGGTACGGTAGTTTAAAGACCCTGGCTTCCGGTGTTTACTGTTTAGCCGTTAAAGAATATCTCCGCCTTCAATCTGGGTTTAATTATGTTAAAAGACGGGTAAAAACCCTTTTCAATGGTAAAAGTATCATAAAAAAATATCCTTAATCTTATAGCTCATTTATTTATTAAATATCTAAATAATTTACGAGCGTTTAACATTGGAAAGGGTTTTTATTCCTCTTTCAAATAAAACCTTTTTGATCTCGAAGTGTTTCTTTAACAATAATAAATCACTTCCCTTCATTTTGATTTATGTTAAAAGATGCTTTTCCAACGATATAGGTACAGTATCATGCCTAAATGTACCTTAATATATTTCTGATACTTAAAGCACTGGAAAAGGGTCTTTTAACATAATATTAACCAAAAAATAAGTGGGAAGTGATTATTTGAAAAAAATAAGAGCTACAGACACTAAAATTAACGGGAATGCGTATGTTACAGGTGCGAGTATAAGTCCGTTTGCGCGGCCTTCCTATACGGGGCTCGGTTCAGCTACTGGTTTTGGTGGTCTCGGTTCCATAGGTAATAAAAATATTTATTATGAAATAATATTTTAAAAATAAAATATTAATTCTAACCTTCATAATTATTTTTAATTTTAATTAAAGGGAAACTAATGTTTTAATAATTTATTATCAAAGGTGCCATGTTTGCGGCCCATCCGGGTCTAGGTCCTCCTCCCCCTTCTCCGGCCCCTCCTTCGGCATCGGCTGCCGCAGAACAGTGGAGCAGGATGCATCGGGGACCCACATTCCATCACCACCCTTCTACCCCTCCCGGTTCGAGTCCAGCCTCGTGGTCTCTTAAACCGGAAGCGACGGGAAGTGGAGCTGGTAGCGGTTCTAGCAATAGCGGAAGTAACAATAGGGACAATCACCATCATCTGGAGAATAAGAAGGAAGAGAAAAAGGAATCCAAAACGAGTAGCGTCGATCAAAAGGACAGGTACTTTGAATTTTATTACCTTTATTTTATTTTTTTGAATTTTTCCGGGAAAGTTCGAAGTGGATTTTTTTCTTTCTTCAAAAATTGGAAAATTTGGGAATAAAAAATGTGGGAAATTTTTCCCCCCAAAAAATGTGGATGGGCCTAAGGAGAGAAATTCTTATTTTTATTTACCAATTTTAGGACCAACCATTTTGTTTGGTCCTAATATTATTTTTTAGGAAAATTAAATTTTTAAAAATTCCAAAAAATTCAGATGAGACAAGAAATTTTTTTTTTAATTCACGAATTTTCCAGGAAAATTTTTACAAAAATTGATTTGAAAATTTTGAAAAATATGTAGTCCTAGATAATAATAGGAAATTTTTAAATTTTAACAATTTTCCAGAAAAATTTTGCAAATTATTTCAGTGATTGCCCAAAAAATTTTGGAACTTCTTTTCGAAAATTTTTGGAAGTTTTATACGGAGTAAAGAAGATTATTGCAGAATTTTTAATATAAAAAAATTGCAACAATATTTCTGACATTCTCTAAAAAAAAATTATAAAATTTCCGGAAATTTTCCGAATTTTTTTTTTTTTTTTCTAAAATAACACATTGAAATTTTTTTTCGATATTTTGTTTAAAAACTTTTTCTCAGAAAAAAAATTGAGATTGTAAATAATTTTTCTTTTTTTTTCTTTTCTTTTTTCACAGGGATAGGGAAAGTAGGGGAGTGTCGCGAACCACTCCGCAATTCCCTCACAACGGAGAAGACGCCAGTCGGAGCAACAGGCATCACCATCATCACCACCACCACCACCATCACAATAAGGACCGATCGCCCCTTCGACCCTCTGAACCCTCTCGGAGCAACGCCCTTGACCCTGTGCGCGTTAAAGAAGAACCCCGTGAACACGATCGAACTACAAATAACTCTAGGGGGATGGGGCAACAACACGAACAACGAAATAGTACTAGTAGCGTTGGTCCCCCGCCTCCTACATTAGCCCCGCCTCCTCCCCCTCCCGGTGCTGATTTCCTAAGTCGCTCTTTGCTCGACAGGACTCGTATGTTGGCGGCGGCTCCCCACCCTTTCCCTTTGGGGGTTTGGCCTCCTCCCCCGGGTGATCCGTTGGACCGAGATAGAGACTCTATTTTATCGCGCTTCCCGCCCTTGGCGCCAGTTTTATACCGTGAGGCGGAGTACGCCGCCGCCGCGGAAAGGTTTTCTATGCTCGATAGGACTAAGGCTCAGTTTTTAGGTAGTGCCGCCGGGCCTGCTGGTGGGATGGTGCCGTCGATTTTCGCTCAGCCGCCGCATGGTATGGTAAGGAGCAAGAGTTCTTCGCCACTCATGCCACCAGGGCCTTCGCCGAGGCCTCATGGAGCTTCTCCTGCCCTGTTAAAGTTGACCCGAGAATCTCCGTCGCATCATGATATGGCGGCGGCGGCGGCTAGAAGGGACGTGGAACCTAGGTGATGATTCATTTTCATATCATCAGATCAGCCACCAAAGAAAAATTCATCGCCCTGCCTCTTAACACACACTAATAAAGTTGACTAAATTACCTAATTTATTTTATTTTGACCCAAAAAATTAGTCTATTTTACTCTTTTACTTTTTAAATTAAATAATTTATCCACCCTTATTCTACGTATTTTATTTTGCTTAAAGACCCTTTTCCAATGATATAAGTATCATAAATAAATAAATATTTGTCACCTTATAGCTGAGATAAGTTATTTACATTGGAACTCCGAAATTCAGTTAGAAAATTGAGATCTCAAACCCATTTTATTGGGAGTACAAAATTTTATTAGAGTACAAAAAAATCTCCTGACGCTTAAACGATATTAATGATTCTTAAAAATGGTTTTTAATCAAGTTTTTAATCTTTCCTAAAAGGAAAATAATATTTCTTTGGTAGATTTTAAATTGGAAATTTTTTAAAATAATTTTAAAAATCAAAAAAAATTTTTTTTCCAAATTTTTAACCAATTTAAAATTTAAAGAGTGGAGGTCAACTATTTCCAGGCAGCTAAAAATTTGAAGCCACGATAAGGGCGAAAAAAATACAAAACATACAAACCATGTTGTTTCTAACTGCTTGAATGAATGTTAAAGAACGTATGTTGTTTTTTTCAATTGTTTCTTTATTTTTTAATCCTTCAAATATTACGTTTGTATTTATTAAAACAGATACATCCTTTTCTAAGCCTAATCACGTGATTTTTGTTCGCTCCAATCACATTGAAGAGAATGTATCACGTGATTTCTTGTTTTAATAGTGAAAAAGTACTTTCTCAAAGTTAGGCCTAATTGTTTTTTATTTATTTTTATTCTACTATCTGTTATAATTTTTTTATTTTATACTTTATTAAGTCTGTAAAAAGTTTGGAATCAAATTTTAATATAAATACTCGCGGCGTAAGGAAATTATGTAAAGAATTTTAGTATTAATTTTATTTATTTAATTTATTATTCCCTAGTTTGAAATTGTTCTGTATAAAAAAAAATTGTTATCAGTCGTCGTTAGTATTTAATTAACTTAATAACTTATCAAAACAAATCGGTATTTAAAAAATACAGTAAATTTTAACCTGAATTTAATTTAAATTAAATTAAAAATCCCATATAATTAATTTTAGAAAATGCTAAAAATTTTGGATTAAAAATTTTACACAAAAATAAGTTATAGGCAGCTCTAAGCTATACAGTATTTTGCTAGAATTATTCATTTTTTATAAAAATGAAAATTCTGATACTTCAATTTTTTAAAAATATTTTTGGGAAACGCATTTGTAGAAGATTTTTTTTATTAACCTTAAATTATTATAAAATAATAATTTGGCTGGACAAAAGAATTCCCCAAGCCAGCAAAAATAAACACTTTTATTTAAAAAAAAATTCCGGCACTTTGTGTTTTATCCCCACAATATTTTACACCCTAGTGCGAAGTATTGGGGGAGGGGGGTAAAGTCTTTTTTGCTTTACCCTTAGTTAAAAAAATACCGTAGTAATAAAAACAGGTTTAAAAGGGGATTTTCTTGCCATCCAGCCGTGATAAATTAACTTTTTGCTACGAAATTTTATTATGGGAAAATTATAAAATGAGGATAATTCATGAAATTTTTTAGTCTCAGGTGCCATGAAATTTGTTACATTTTATTTGGTAAAATTTTTGCAATACTGATTCAAATTAAAACAATAAATTGTTGTTTTTTAATTTTTATTTTTTAAATAAAATATGTGTAAAAATATGGACGAGCACTTAAAATATTAGGGCGACAAAAGTGGTGTTAAATATTATTATTATTATAATTATTAATATTATTATTAATTATGGATTGAGCACGTGGTGAGAAGAGATTTTTAATAAAAAAATAAATAAAAACCGTTGTTTTCTAGGATAGAAAAACAATGGGTGTAAATACATAATTAAAATAATGCTTTGACATTAATTTTGGTGGTGTAATTACTTTTTAAAATATGGGAAAGATAATATTAAATCATGGGTTTTGTGGATCTCAAACAGGACCCGGGTTCAAGTCTTGGCTTGGGAAAATTAATTCCAGATGTGGTTGGGCCGTGGTTTGAGCTTTGATATGACTCCTGATTATCGTGTAATGTTTTTCCCGCGCGTTAAAGACCCCAGCTTTCCACAAGCACACGACAGCAGCTGCTGTGTAGGCTTTTTTTTTTTTTTTGAGCCAACCCCAGTGATTCTCACGAGTCAGACAGTCAGTGGTTTTGTGTCGTTAACCCGGAAAGTCAGCTGTTCAAACCTGGCTGGGGCTGGTAAGAATTTCCGGCTTCCATACAGGACGTCCGCAAACAAAAGGGGGGAGGGAGTAAAAAAATTGGAATTTTTTGATGAGTGCAATTATTAAAGGGGGGGGGGGGGATCGGGGAACCTTCGGATGAGAGGAAGGTGACCTACAACTTTTATAAGGTACTCCGTAGTATATAGGCTACCTTAAAACATAAAAACCGTATTTCTGCAAAAGAGTATTATCATTGAATTAGAGTATAGTGGAGGAAGAGAAGGTCTCATAGCCGTCGTATGGGAGAGAAAGTTACCATGCACCTGTTCATGTGGCCGCCATATTCCACAAGATGATGTAAAATGCGTGCTTTTGGAGGAAAGAGTGCGCGCTCGCTGGCGCCATATTCCAGAGTAACAATAGAAAATGCATGCTTGGAGAGAAAAAAGTGCATGGTCACTGACTTTCACTTCCTTCTCACCTCTAATTTAATGGTATTATTCACAGATGATTGGTGTAATCACAGATTATCTGTGGGTATAATAATATGGTATTTTAGTTATTTGGGACACCCTGTAACTGCTTTAAATTTTAGCCAACTGCGGCGCTTTGTAAAAGAGAGAACCTATCGAGTCAGCTGTTTTTTTGGGGGAAAAGTTTCATAAATCTCAAATATTCTATAAATATTTAATATTATTAGTGAGGGATTAATATAAATAAACAATTTTGCTTATATTTCAATAAATCATTTTTTTTAAACAAGAAAAAAAGGGAAATTAATGCAGATGCTTTTCGGAAGGCTGCGCTTGCGCAGTGAACAGCTGTACCACGTGCGTGGTTGTGCGATCGTTCGTTTCTCTCCCCGGAAAAAAATACAGGAAAAGAAAATTAAGCGAAATAAGAATCATGGCTCTGGAAAGTACTGCAGAAAGTGACCAAGTAAACCAACGAAATGCCAAGAAAACCAAACAGAAATCGGGTGATACTGAAACGAATAAATCCAAAGATGCAGCTAGTAAGTGCACGATTCTATATTTAGCATTTTCGGGTTGGTCCAAGGACCACCATTTCTGATGCGGAATGTAACGCAAATATGCACGATTTTATGCATTAAATTACTGCTTTTAAATCTAAAATTAAATCTATACAGGCAGTTTATGTATCTATTTATGTAATTCACATGGCCATGAAGGTTTTTTTATTTAATGTAAAAAGCGGCATGTGTTGAAATCACATTACACTTTTAGGCCTATCATTTAGTCGTAGCATTTGCATGATTGCGAAAGAATTACCGTAAAGTTTTTTCTTTTCCACGTGTTATACGAGTTCTAAGACTAGTTGGGACGTATTTTTCAATTTTTTGCTGTAAACAAATGGTCTGGAAGACCGCTTACCGGTTCGAAACAACGCGTGCTCAACTGCAGCTGAGAGATTTCATCATCTTTTCTATTGTATAGTTGTATAGCCTGTTTCGGTGAACTTTTCCTTTTCTCCTTTTGCACGAAATTGCACCCCATTCCATTCTTTGAATAAACAAACTTGCGATTTTGGAAAACATCTACACGGCTATAAAAGCACAGGCACGCGTAGATTTTTTCGGACTTCCCAATAAACAGCTTAAACTATTATAACTCGTACAAATTAAATTATTAGGGGGAACTTAGACTAATTTATTATGTTCATTACTGTAGGCTACATTATAACGTAGTTAATACCCTGCTAATTATGTTACTCCGTAGTTTAAATTTTGTTATGTTATGGTTATGGAGTAGGCTACTACGGTAATATATAATCACTTGGTAGCCTTCAGCAATAAAAATAAAAGGTCTAGTATAATTTATAAAAATTATGTATTATTATTAATGTTACCGGTACCCAGATGTTTAATACCATATTAATCAATAGGGTAGCCTAGAATCCTACTCATGCTTAGAAGTATTAATTCATTTCAACATCATTCCATTTCCATTAGCCTACAGTCTTCTTGATATACGTAGGCTAATATTTAAGTTACTGCATTTTATAGCCTATTAAATGATTTTATTAAGGCATTATGTAAGTTAACTGTATGTACTTCAAGTATACTTTACACCACATGTGTAGCCGGTGTAGCCTACTGTACAGTGTGTCAGTCTGTAGCCTATTCATTTCCATTTATAAATTTTCCATAATTATAAAAAATCTTTAAACAGAGTTGTTGAACAGCTGTTCTAAGTTAAGATTCAATCAATTTTAGTTCAAGTTTAAACACTGGTTCATTGAACCTATAGTAGGCTAGGCTATACAAAATCTACATCCACTTCTAAAACTAAAACAGACCTAACAAAAAATATTACGTACAAGTGGGAAGCTACCTTAATGCTTCATGAAAAGGATTATGTTAGGATACTACCATAGTTATTGTATGTAAACATGCATCCGTTTGCGTGACTGGCGATATAATTTTAAGGCTCAAACCCCCTGGCTTAGTCATAAATTACACACACGACAGTATAGGCTACCTACATTCCAGGATTATAATATAATAATTATGTAAATTGTCGAGGCTAACGTAATTGCTATAATCAGTTATAATCTCAAATGCAAAGTTCGGACAGAGCAACTTATTTACTCCCAGTTTAAACGATAGGGGAGATTAATAAACTGCTCGAAATTCCCTCTAGCTTCTAAGTGTAAAGAAGGACATTGTTCGTGAATGACCGCCGATCAGCTAAATCGGTAATTCAATTAGCCGATATTAAAGTGTATAAACCACAGAGTAGGGAGTAGCCTATCAAGAAAGTTGTAATTTTTTCCCAAGATTAAAAAAAAAACACTCTTCTGATGAGATAAAATTTCCTTTTTAAAAATAATTATCAGGGTCACCGGCTCACGCTCACCCCCGAAAATTTCGGAAAATACAAGCCCCAAAAGTTTGTAATTTAGGGGTTTTTATGGAAGGACGAATTTACCAGTATTTTACGCAACTTTAGCTTTAACCTAAAATCTCCGAAATTTCGGAGGGCTGGTGTTATATATCAGTTTATATAAACCGGAAAAATTCACGATTTCGATTTACTGAAGATGCTGACGTGAATTGAGCCAAAATTCGGTGAAAAAAATACATTCTAAGCTATAAATTTAATAAATTCAGATAGCCTACAGTCTTCAAAATAAAATTATGTTTTAGAATCGCAAAACTGAATTTTTCTGGGCCAATTATTATGTTTATAGACAATCGTAAATATAAATAAATAATTAGGCTAGAATAGTTTTTGAATATTTTATAACATAATGGGCCATTATGAATGAACAATTATTTAAAGAACTTCACAAAAAAAGCCTAGATATTTTATTATTAATTTATCTATGGATATGACCGCACCCGGGATCATAGAGCTAGACGCAATGGGACGAAAATCATTTTGTCGGCCACATCGATCGAACTCCCACGCAATGTGTACGGCAGCCACCCAATTTTTCTCCTCCCTGCACACTGCAATCTACCACTCCAGAGTTCCTCTATTTTTTTTTTCCCCCGTAATTTTAATAAAGATTTTGTACTATAAAGATTGTCTCATAAAAATTCGCTTCCGTCCTTCAAAATTAAACGGCGTATCAAGATTTGCATTGTAATTTGATTGTATACCGGGTATGGGAAATACGGTATCATCTATTATTATAATATTGTATTAAATTTATAATAAAAGAGAGCTTATATTGTATAAATATTAATATGGTGAAAAAGGGTTCTTTTCTGAGTTTGCACTGAATAATAGGGGACTTTTTTTCCCAGTAGAAATCGATTTATACGGAATTGAGGAAAAAAATAAAAATAACTCACGCGATGCATAAGAAAAGTTCTTTTAGGACTAAAGTTTGTAAACCGGCCTCAGTTCAGTGGTTAGCTCTCGAGAGCTTGCCTCTGAATCCGCGGTTTAAACCACGGCTAGGGCTGGTTTAAGAATTTACAGGTGAGTAGATTATTCTTGAAGTGGCGACTCCTTCGGATGAGAGTTTAAATAAACTTCATTGAGGGTCTTGTGTGTAGATCCCTTTGCCTTGCTCTTTTCACATTAAAGAACCCTCATTAATACAGTCTGTAAGAATTTACAGACCGTGAGTAAATAATTATTCTTGAAGTGGCGGCTCCTTCGGATGAGAGTTTAAAATTTAAACCGAGGTCCTGTGAAAATTTCCTAATTATTCAGTGTTGCAAATTAAAGAACCCTCATATAGGTTTGTAAATCCTGTCCCTAAGGAAAAATTCAAAACTCACTCCGTCGTCGGGTTATGACCTTCGGTGTCGCTTTTACAACGACGTTAAAAAAATCATATTACAGTATCAAGTATCAACAAACAAACATATAAGTTTTTACTTTTTTATGGTGATGCTGATGTAAAGTTAATCAAGAAGATTAAAATAATGCTACTAAAGGAATATTTATAGCTCTCTTTAGTGGGATGATTGTAAAATAAGAACTGCATTATCGGCTTATCGCAATTCGCAACCCTTGTCCTCTAATATTCTTTCCGTTTTCCCCTCTCCAAATCCCGAGTAACACATGTTTTCGACATGGGTGCAAACACATGTTACAAAAATGTCAATCCTACTTTGGTGACATGTGAATCTAACATTTGTTTTCTAGGCTATTTCTTTTAAATGTTACCCTTAGGTACGTACCTTACCCAAACCCAACAACAAAAGCTATTATTTTCCAGGATTTTTAACCCATATTTTTCCAGTTATTTTCCCTCCTACAGAGCCGGCGCCAATGGTCGTGGGGTAACGAAAACTGAACTACGAAACTATAAAGGTTGTTGGTTCGAATGAAACTCCGGTTGGTATATAGAGATTTGAGGATGAGAAAATTGCTCAGAATCAGTATAATGCAAGTTAAAACCGAGGTCGCTCTACAGTATTGTATGTCTGTTTCAAAAGGAATAATCTTACAGTAAGGTGGTGAAAACCTTCATCCCCTGGAGTCGGTGTTTATTTTTTAAGGTCCTCGGTATACGTAATCTAGGACAGTTGATGTTGTCCTAGGTATTATATTATTAGGGAAAATTGCAATAATTCCAGTAAATTTATGAAATACCCTCGTAAGTCGTACTTTAGTTTTAACCCTTGAACAGATTTTGACGCATCATAAGTTAGCCTATATCGAAATCGTCTTGAAATGATCTCTTCGAATACGTACCGGTATAAATAATGTGGGGTCACTCACTCACCGTTACTGCATTAAATTAAAAGATATTTGAGAAAAACTCAATCGAACACGAAATTTCGGTTTTTTTCTCAAATATCTTTTTATTTAATACAGTGACCCCACATTATTTTTACGTATTCGAAGAGATCATTTCAAGACGGACATTTTGATATATTATGATGCGTCAAAATCAGTTCAGGTGTTACGAAACCAGAGAGCAAAAACACTTTTGCGCCCGGCAGCAAGACGCAAAAATGCGTCCTCGTTTTCGCCCGGCCTTATGTTACCCATTACTTTTTAAACTACCCTCGTAGTTTAGATTTAAATTAATGCCTTTTTACTCTCATGATTGCAAGCTATATAAACTTAAATGGGTTAAGTGTAAATTAGTAATTAGTAACAATTACACCCTTAATTAATTAAGACAACATCCTTATATGTGATAGTACCAGCCTGAATGAAATTTATTATATCTGATGAACGATCTCAGAGGCGCTACATTATCACCGTGCTTCACTTTCGTATTATAAGATAGAGCTATGTAAACACGATGTTTACTATTCAGCCTGAAAGCGCAATAAAATACAGCTGATTGGAGGGAAGAATCTGGTCAAAGTATTTTGTGTGTCTTGTCATAATCATAAAAAATATGAAGACGCGTTTACTTTGGATAAAAATTTCCATCTTTTTCGTCTTGTGCTAAACTCGGGAGTATTTTTGTTTGTTTACGCGTTAAATGGTGCTCGGGGGCAGAACCTTTTCTTCTACCTCTTTGGCACTTCTCCAGCCTAAAAAGAAAGCACAGGCTGCTTTGGCATCCTATGACTGTGGTAGATCGAACTCTCCCCGACGAATATAGTGTAGAATCGTAAGTTATTTGCATTGGGATTAGGCTACATGGTGTTCCAAAATTTTTATGCAGAAACTAACATTTGCAAGTTGCAACATTTCGTAGTGTTATGGTAGTATAACTTAGGCTAGAGTATGGCCTACTCTAACACAAGGTTGTGAGTTAATTCAATCCCTCCTTAGAGGTCGAGACCCGAAAAGAATTTTAGGATGAGAAATTGTTTGAGTGGCGGCTCTTTCGGATAATGTTTAAAGCGCGAGGTCCCGCGATGAAGAGTTCTCTCAAGTAAATTTATACCCCCGAAATGTGAAATAAAAATTGTAGAATTGCGGGAAATATGGGAAATATGGGTCCAGGAAGGTTGCGAAGATTATCCCCTGGTTAATCCTTATGGTGTTTAGCCTTAGTAGGGAAATAGGCGTACTTTTGAAAATAAAACTGCCAGTAGTTGCACACTTTTTGCCTCTGAACCCAAGGTCCGAGGTTCAAAGCCCGGATGAGGCTGGTAAGAATTTCTGGATGAGTGAATTATTCTTAAAGTTATGAATCTTTCGGATGAGAGTTTAGTCACTTACGTTAGTGTAGATTCCCTTGCTCGCTGTAGACTACATTATTTAAAGAGCCTTTTTTTTAATTAATTAGTTATGATATGACTTTTATACCTAATAATATTTATAAATCTTTATGTTTCAGGTTCGTCTCCCGTTCCAAATGGACATTCGGAAGAAGGGGGTGCCGGAGAAGGCGGCGTTGATGGATCGGAAGATCCTAATAAGGAAGGGGACGGTCAGCAAGAGGTTGTATTCATTCAGGACGTTGGTTTTACGATAAAGATTTCAGCCCCTGGAGTGGAAGCCTTCGAGATTCAAGTGAGTTCGATGGAGTTGGTTCAAGAGATTCACCAGATCTTGATGGACAAGGAGGAGACGTG
>JAQGBM010000188.1:0-16403 GCA_034698405.1 Symphylella vulgaris | reverse complement strand
ACGTGCGGGAAGTTATCAAAATAATAATTTCATCGTCCAATTGGAATGGCTTCTATGATTTGAATTGTCCAATAGAGATCTTTCTTTTACTAGTAAAAAAATTCCCTTTATAAATACAAAAAAAGTGCAAACCGTGCATTGGTTGGCAAGTTACCCCGCTAAACCTAAGTCTATATATATATAGCATAATATACGTTTATGTAGGCTTGACCTTCAGTGAGCTGGATTTTGGTTGAGAGAAAACGTTAAGAACCTCGGTTTTTGTTGCTGATGTGTATAGCCCATCTCGTGTTCTTTAACTTATTCTCGTGTTTAACTTATTCTCGCTTAACTTAGGCTGCACAGCTTTTGTCTGGGAATGGTGTAGAATTTTTCATATAAACGTTATAAATTGTCTGTGTCTAGTGAAATACGAGTATTTTCACGTAATTGTGTTATAGCATTGTTTTCAAGCTTTTTAACATTAATGTAACAAACTCAGCATACAGATTCAGCTGAAAAAGGTTAACCACCCTAGCCTATAAGAAAATAAAAACTATTATCTTAGTTTTCACAATTTAGGCTACAAGGATATTAAATTGCAAGAAAATATATCGAAATATTCAATTTCTACCTGATGAACGTTATAGTTTTTCCAACGCAATTTATAGCCAGAGTTTAATATTCAGAGCAACAAGTCGCAGCATATAGCAGCCTATATGGTACTAGAAAAACAGCTTTTGACAGTCGATAGAATAAATGAGCTTAAAATCAATAACTTCGAAGAACTAAATAACGATAGCCTTTAGAGACCAAAACATTCTATGAATCTCAGTGTATACCGTAATTTATGACAATCTGACAGCCTACAACGAAACTATACGTAAACGCTTACCGTATTATCGCACATTTATCGGCATGCCGGATAATCGGATTGCCGGTATAATCGGAATGCCGGGAACTTTTTTACTTGTCATTTTAAGAAAACCTATGTCATCATATCATCATCATCATCACCATTAGCCTTTTCCCGGTGAGGGGTCCAAAAACATAATTTTTGAATTATCTTTTCCCTAAATAAGTATTTTCCATTGAAATTAAAGATCGTTTTGTCCACAGCTATATTCCTTCCAGTACCGGTACCACCATTCCTCCACTGTGAAAAATACTATTCATGCAGAGCAAAAATTCGCATATTCCTTTTCCGGCATGCCGGTATATATTCGAAACTCAAAACATGCGATTTTCGCACATACCGGCATGTGCGATAATACGGTAAGAATACTACAGTATAACTAATAAAGTTAACTCTTCATTTACCGTAGTAGCTACGGTAGTATATTATTGTACTATAGGTTACCGGTAATTTCTATAAGGGCCCTTAATTTTTTTCGGCATATTAAATCCAGGTGCCAGTGTCTTGGAAGTTTATCTTATCGCCTCTGAACCCAGAGTTTGCGTTTCAAATCAGGGTTGTGAGGATTTCTTGACGGCTCTTTCGAATGAAAGTTTAAACCGAGAGCTCCCTCTATCTCTTGCTCTCTGGAGTCTGGACAATATGAACATTAAAGAATTAACCCTGATAGATCAGATTGACGCCCCTGTACGTAAACTACCGTAACTCCGTAGTCGAGTTATGGAATGTCGTCCACCGCGACATAAAATAACAATCGTCGGCACTACGAATACGATAATAGGCGAATAGGCCTATGCTATACGATTATCCCATGATTCGGAAGAATCCGAACAATATTAATATTATAATACTTCGAAGTGCGAACAGCATATACGGTAAAACGTTCAACAAGGGACGGACTGAAAATTATCTAGAAGAACCCATGCCTTATGGGCTAACACTGCCTAATAAAATGTTAGAGATATTATTAGAATTACTCGTATTGGTATATCCATGCTGACATCCGTTCAGATTAAATATAACTCAGCCTGCTCCATCAATGTTGATGTTACTAGGCCTATGCTATATATGCTGTAGCTTGTATCATACGTGAAAACGTGATTACGTCGAAAATTTATAGTTAGTAAACTGTGTGTATAGGCCTACTGTATAGGGCCTACTATTTAGTTAGGCCTCTCAATCAAGTACACAGGATTAATGTTGATCATCATGCACATGCTGTTACGGTACATACATAATTATATAGCCTGTATAACCATACAACTTTTATCTTTAAAGTTTACTTTTAGCCATATATCAGTAATTTCCTGCCTGTACTAGCCTGTTTAATGTTATTTAATAATTTAACTTATTGTAAATTAGGCCTATAATAATTATACAGCTTACTTAGGTACAGCTAGAAAAAATATTCTTTAATTTAACTAAAAAAAAAAAAACTTAATGTACAGTATACATATCCACATTAAAAATTCTGGGTGATGTTAAAGATGGATAAAAAAAACCTTTTGTACAACGATATAAGTATCGTTAATATCCGTCCGTTTCATTATAGACCTATAACTGAGATTCAGATCTTATTTACATGTATTATGAAAGTGGCGCAACAGTTCTAACTTTTAAGTCAAACCGCTTTCTTTCAAAATCATTATGTTTTTTTATATAATCAGTACGAAATTTATATAAAAATCTTAATAGTCTATAATACGAGTATATTACTAATTTACTATATACGGTAACGGATTAATTTACGGGCATTCTAATCATTGGAAATAATTTTTTAATCCATCTGGGCCTCTGGGGAGATAGCCTACTAGCAGGAATGATAAATTCTTGCTACTAGTTAAATTGGCTTCATGTTAGGTCGGACACATTTAAGTTCATTTTTCAATAAAAACTAAGTCAAATAGGCTTGAGCTATTAATCTGATGTCCCGATATTAGGCCATTTTATACGTTCAAAATAATTTTAATACACCAGCGTCTTGGCGCTATCTTCACACCCTATACAGTAAACATACGGGCCTACGGCATGTAATAAGTTCAACCTCCGTATAATTCCGAGTTGTTCTGGTCAAATTAATTTGAACAGAATATAATATACATTTCTTTGTAACTAACTTTCTCTTACCTGCACAGTATCATTTCGAAAAAGTTTCATGTCAAAATTTCACGTTTATATAGAGAAAATAATAAAGTCAGCACTTGAATACAAACTGCTGTCTGTCCTACAACTGACATCTGTACTGTACCGACATAGTCTGTACATACATGCTCACTTCATACATACCCTTGGCACAGCTGAGTAAGAAATTTTACATGCAAGTGGTTTATAAAATATGTGTGCACGTGAACGACGTCCTCCTCAACTTATCATTCGGAACTGACCTGACTCTGATGGGTCAAAATTTTATCTGTGATGAGGTCGTTAAGATGAAGCCAAAATTAAAATTTTATTCTCAGTCTCATTATCGGTTAAAATAACGTAAAAATAATTATGTGTTGACTAAATATTTACAGATATTTTTTTAAATGATATCAATTTCAAATTCTTAGCTCACTAGGTCCGGGTGCATAGAAGGAGGTTAACTCTTACTGGAGGGTTAACCTCAGGTTGGCGCACGAAAAAAATTGATATTTTCGTAACCCTTGGACGAAAATGGACATAATATTATGATAACACCAAAATTTCCGTCTTGCAAAGATCTATTCAAAAATGTAAACAAAATATGGTGTCGTCGTACGAAATCGTAAGATTTGTTTACATTTTCGAATAGATCTTTGCAATGACGGAAATTTTGGTGTATCATATGTCCATTTTCGTCCAAGGGTTACGAAGATATCAATATTTTTCGTGCGCCAACCTGAGGTTAACCCTCCAGTAAAAGTTAACCTCCTTCCATGCACCCGACGGCCCGACCCTATAACTCGTAAGTTTTAAAGTTTATGGATAGAGATTATTATTTTGTAATTGTGTAAGTTTCCCTATAATTTGTTTGATAGCCCATAATTTTGCCAATTTGCTAATTGAGCAGGAGTAGAAAGGGAAGCAAACACTTGCTTAGGTCCCTTATACCAAACAAATATAGGCTACATGGACCGATAAGGTGTGGGAGCCAAGTAGTTCTAACTTCTAACTTTGGTAAGTTCCACAAAGTTTCGATTCTGCTTCTAGTCTGTATTGACATTCAGTAGAGAGGTTGCCCTTTGCAGCTCTGTGTTTTCATATAAATTTTATTTGCACCAGACTTGGTTTTCAAAATAATCGCGTAGGCGAGCAAGTCGGCACGTTTACAACAGCGGTGGGATTACGATTTTGGCTTTGATCAAAAAACGCGACCCATAAAAAAGATATTTTAAGTACCGTATACGATTATTATCATTCTGAATCTGAAGCTATTATTAGGCTACCTAGATTTTCCAGTTAAATTCAGTTGCATGAAATATATAAAATTAATATTTCATAGCCTATTAATAATTAGCATTATTTTTTGGACATTATCAATAATATTATTTTAAATAATTAAGTTATGATAGGCCTATCTTTGAACAGCTCATAATCTAGGCTAAGTAGCCTACTTATTATTGCCTACCAGAAGCCTAGATAACATTTTTTTCAGTGTATGCTGACAGTAGCTTATGAACGAAGTTCAGGATATCATGTAGCCTACTAATAAAGCAAATTAAGTACCAGTAGTCAAGAAAATTAAGAATTTTTTTTTCATGATATAATATAATAAACCCTTCTGATGAGATTACGTTCAGTTATCAAGTCAAACGTTGAAAATTTGAGTAGGCCTATATACATTTGGTTAATTTTAGGTATTTCCAGGGTATTTCTGCCTCAAGTTTGAGGCCCTCTGGGGGTTCTGACTCCCAACCCCCCCCCCCCGGCCCCCCGTGCCTACGTCACTGACTTGATACGACAATGAAAGATTTACTGTGTGCTCTGGTTGGAAGGATACTAACACTAGCGGTACCAGTCCACAGGGGGGGGGGGGCACACGCTAGTCTAGTGGATACTAACCTACTATTATTGACTATGCAGGCCCTGAGATGCAGGCCAAAGGGATGCCTGCTAGGCTGGTAATGTCAGTATTCTCTTGAGTGGTAGGCCTATGTAACCAAGATTATAACTCCTATTATTTCTTTTTCATTTTTTCTATCCTTTCACAATGGTGGGATTATCATTATTCATTAGCCTACTAGGGTGACCCTATTCATTCACCCTTCCATGAGGCCTACTTGAGGAGATTCGATCGAGTAAGTGATAAGCTAAGCTACGGAGAACCGGGCCACCGGCACGCTTATGACATCAGATGCACATTCCGAACATGACACTGACTGTATGAAACGTACAAAATGAAATCGAAATGTGAAATATTATAAAAGAATGAATATACTCACGCAAATCATCGAAAGGTCCTATAAAATACAGACACTTTCCCAATTGTTTTTGATTCTTCACATAGTCAACACTCCATATTTTATCCACGTTTTCGGCAACATTTAGAAGACACATCTCTTTCAGAGAGGCTGCCGTCTTCTTTTTAGGCATGTTTGCAGTCTTTAGTTCGACTTATAATATAGTGCAGACACTGGCCGAAAGGCAGCAATTTAGCATGCAATAATAGGAAGCCTAATCGCCAAATGTTTGGATTGTAGCAACATAAGGAATCTAGGCGTATACGACTTTAGCCTATTTAAATTATGAAAGCAAAAGTATTGCACTTACCTAGCGCAATCACTCTTTTTGACCTTTGGCATAGGCATATTTCACTAAAGGAATGTCTCCTTTCGGATTGAGTTTAAAGTACGGAAAATAATATCCGTACTTACCGAGAGAATATTACTTTTAATTCCCAATTTATTATACCCCATACTTGGCTGCAAAAAACTGGCGTGGGGGCAGAGTCGGCAGATTTCCAGCTAGAAAAAGCAAAATGAAAGTAAATGGCCACTAGATAGTCAGTAGTAGAAGCGTCGTTTGAAAATAAACTAAAAATAAATTAAAAGCGTGTGGGTAGCGTCGTAAGTATTTTTTATTATATGAAATAGTCAGTAAGCCAAAGAACAGAAATAATTATATTAAATTTTTAAAATCAACGAATATTATGATGAAATTCATCTGCCCAAAGCCTGCTAAAGTAGCTAAATAATAATAATAATAAAAAAAAACATTTTTTCGGGCTACATTGAGAAAGACAACAAAAACTTACCGCGTTTTTTCAAAATAAAACATCTTCCGAAAATATGAAATATTTTATGTTTTAAAATTGATAAATTGAACAAAACTTTTATAAATTTATGAAGAAAAGGATGTCAATTGTTACTTTACAGATAGGACAATGTGGAAATCAAATTGGACTAGAATATTTTTCTAAACTTGCAGACAACTTGTTTGCTGAAACTGTAAGTAGGCTATCCAAGCACTGCCTACTTTCAGATCAACTGTGTAAATTTATTGCTATTTTCATATTTTTTAAAATTTTCAGCATAACAAAAGAAATCTAAACTCTTATTACGATTCTGGAATATATCGGTTCTTTGATACAGTTTCTGAAGATCAAGTCAAGCCAAGATGTGTTCTTATTGACACAGAACCTAAAGTAAGCAGATAATAATCGGTATTATAATAATAATTTAAATAAACTGCAGGCTAATCATGAATTAACAGATATGACTGGACCCTGTACTAAAAAAATATTTTGAACTCTCGAAATTGTAGCCTAGACTTTACCTTGATAATGATCACTTTTTCCATATTTGATATTCAAACCAAAATAAACTAGTTCAGCAATCTGATTCTGATGTAGTGAAGTGGTAATTTATTTTTATTTTTGAAACAGGTTGTCAAATCAGTAACTGCAGAATCCAAAAGAAGACATAATTTGTGGACATATGCAGGAGTAGAAAAAGTAACAGATGCTGCTGGCTCAGCAAATAATTGGGCATATGGATATTACAAACAGGGACCAAAATTAAAATGCCAAATTGAGGAATCTGTTCGAAGTACAGTAGAAAAATGTGACTGGATGGATGGTTTTGTTATAATGATGAGTGGTTCTGGAGGAACTGGTTCAGGTTTAGGAACATATATTACTGAACTGGTGAAATCAAATTATCCACAATGCCTGACACTAAATCAGGTACAGTATTTGCATTTTGCAAAGAAAATTGAATAGCCTATTGAATAAGTACTTCCATTAATATTGTTTTTGTTATTCATTTAGGTTATATGGCCATTTATGTCAGGAGATGTAACAGTCCAGAATTACAATGTTCTTCTGTCACTAACAAAATTGTATGAAGTTTCAGATGCTTTGATAGGTTAGTTTAATAATTTTCGTATAAATTTATAATTACCAAAAAATTAATAATATTTTTTAATTATGAATAAAAGTGTCTAGGAATGATGATTTGGAAAGGATATGTGGACGAATACTGGGTAAAAAAGAAATCCAAATTACAGATTTGAATGATATCATGGCTCATCAGCTTTCTGGTGTCTTTCTTCCAGTATTAATAAACCCTCAACAACATGGCAATATTAATCTAGGTAATTATTTTAAGCTACCGGTAATGTTATTTTTCATATTTTATAACAAAGACTTTAATTTATTAAGGGAATATTTTAAAAAACCTAACATCACATCCTGCTTACAAGATACTGTCACTCAAGTCTAGTCCTTTCATTGCTGAGAATGTCAAAGAGTTTAATACAGATTCCTGGATTGGAATCGTGAGGCAATTGAAGAAGGTTTTATTTCAAGGATTATATGATCAATCAGAAGGTGCTGGAAAAAAATAGTGTTAATTGTTGAATTTCATAATTTAATATTTGCTTACGTTTTATAGAACAAGTGGGTGAAGGTGGCTATTGTAAATTGAACAAAAAGAGCATTGGAGATTTCCTTATTTTACGTGGTCGAGAATGTGAGACTGTGCAAAATAGTAGTATTGCAAATAATAGAGTTTATCCCACTTGGATTCCTGATAATTTTCAGGTACGTACAGTGTTTAATTTATGAAGTAGCCTACTGTATCAGATTACCTTTACTATGGATCTTATTTTTTTCTAATGTTTCAGGTGCAATATGAACCAGTACCCCTGTATGGATATAGTCGGTCTTCATTCTTGCTGAGTAATGAACAGAGCTTCGTTATACAACTGGAACAGACGATTAAAAGAGCATGGAATTTATTTACAAACAAAGCTTATGTGCATCGTTACTGTGAAAGTGGCATGTCTCAAGACAAATTTGTTTCTACATTTGGAAAGAGTGAACAGATACTGGCTGACTATAAAAGGTTATGAACATATTAAAGTTAAAACTGATTAATTCAGGTAATTATAGTAGGCTATGTTAAGAATAATACAATTTTAAAACTATTATTACCATATTGGTACAACTGTAAACTAAAAAAAAAATTAAATAAAAACTGCATCAGAGAATCATTCTGTATTATGTAAGAATTGTTGACACTACAATCATACATGTTTTCTTATCAAAATCTGATCTACACTGGTATACTAAAAACCGAATTCATTTGATAGGACCATGATAGGACTGAGTCATGCTGACGTGATTGTCGAGTGAACCGATTTTTTTGTAAATCATTATTTTAGCAGAATTGAATTCCCCGCCAATGGCAGCTTGAAAATTAGCAAAAGCGCTTTGTAAGAAGAATAACCTTGTTATGGATACACATTTTGGGATTTATGTCGAAGTGCAACTAAATACAATTTTTCTTTTTCACAATTCACACTCGCCGAAAACAACACGTGTAGCAGCAAAGGAGTCGAGCGGGGTAGTTGTTGTAAATTGTGATCCTATTATTATTTATTTACCGAAAGGCATAATTATTTTATGAACATTTAAATTGCAAGTTTTTTACTTAAAATGGCGAAGGATTATAATCCGAGAGGAAACTTATGGCTTAAAGGTAAAGTAGCTTGAAACCTAGAGGCTAGAGGTTGATCACGAAGTTTTGTAAATAACAACGGGGACGGGTATCCTTCTTTAATAATGATGAACGATAATATGAACTTGAGTTCAGTTTATGTATTGATAATTTTCATTAATTTTGTAACAGATACGAACAAGTTTGGGCAAAAAATGCTAGAAAAGATGGGATGGAAGACTGGTCAAGGACTTGGAGCTAAGGAAGATGGCATTGCTGAAGCCATTTTGCCAAGATTCAAAAATGATAAATCAGGTAGGTATCGATATAATCAAGAATAGATATTATAAGAAGAATGTAGCACTTCAATGCTTAAATTTAGCTTTGGTTAGTTAATTTTCTCCAGAGCATGTTCGCTCCAACCGGAAAAAAGATTGCCTCTATTGGCCTTCTAATGCACTGGCTTCCACATAGCCTACAAAATTTTCCTTTCAAGCAATTAGATATAATCTTAATTCTCACCCATGCGATCTGGAACAAAGTCATCAACCTCTATATTAGGGTGGGCAAAAACGAAGACAAAAAATCGTGTTTCAGGGAACATTGTTGCTAGAAAATGATAATGTGACTTAATAAAAACAAATCAAACGCATGGGATGAAGTGACGTTCTCGTTTTTCTAGCAACAATGTTTCCTGAAATACGATTTTTCCGATTTTGTGTCTTGATGTTTCTGCCCTAAAAATATAAGCACGATCTACGGGCGACTTGAAAGACTGAACCTGCCCCCTCCCCCCCTCAAGCCCATACATTTTGTGTTAAAGTAAGAGCTAGTTCTTTTAGCCACTAGTCACAGTACTATTTTGAAAATCTTGATTGGTTGGTTTAGTGCCAATGAACCGAGCTATATGAATGAATTTCCCAATATCCTATTATACATTGATGATCATGGTTCATGTGAATGTCAAAATACCAGCAGCCTAACTACTGTCTGTTTTGGCTGACATGGTATTTTAAAGTGCCAGACTATATTTTTAGGAATTGGTGGAAAGAAGATTGCTGGTGATGCCTGCAACTATTCAGATGGTTTAGATAAATTGCTGCAGCAACTTAATCAAAATAATACAGCTACTGAACTTGTTGAAGAGAAGAAATCGTGCAAAAACACTAGCCTAGAAGAAAGAGCAAAGTCAGCAAGAAAGTACTAGTATGTATTATTACTAAACTTACATCATTCATTTATATTAATATCACCACTTAAAACAGGTAAAATAATGAGTGCCAATGCGAGTGACAGTTCCACTCTCCAGTGATAGAATAAATTATTTAAATGCCTGGTAAAAAAATTATACTATAATGTGTATTTTCACTTTCAGTTATCATAAGGCTGTTAAAAATAAGGACCTTTCTAAATACAGTGAAAATGACATGCTTTGTATATTTGGCAAACAGAAAAATGAAGAAAGCTCATTAGAACAGGTTAGTAAATTTTTCAGTTTATGAAGAGTTTATGGTCTCAACTCTCAAGCACAAGAGTACATACATATATTATATACTGTATGGAGTATAAATTATTGTAATTTTTAATAGACTCCAGACCCAGAAAATAGCAATGACAAAGACCTAGTCAATAAGGGTTCCATGAAGGATTATTTTGCAATGGCTTTGGCTAAAAAAGGTAAAGTAAAAATTACTTGTACTATTAGTTACTAAGTTATTACCTAGTCCTGCGGTAAGTGACTATCTGCCAAAAAATGGAATTAAAAGAAAAATGATATTTTAAGCCTCCATTATTCTTTTTTTCAGCTTCTTTAAAGAATAGACATAAGCAAATACACAACGAAAGCGAAAGTGAGGAAATTACGCCTACCATCAAATCCTCCAAAAAGAAAAACAAACAAAAAGAAAGGCTTATTGACAATGCACATGTAGATATTGAAGTTCAAGTTCCTCCTGAGGAAACTGGTGATTTCGACATTTCCTCCAGCTCCAAAAAGAAGAAAAAACGACGCAGGATTGAGAATGAGATTTCAGACAACTCGCCTTTGCTAGAACATAGTTCCTTAAAAAGGAAAAAATATGAAAGGACTACCGAAAGTAATAGTGACGTTGAAGAGGAAAAGAATAATTATAAAAAGAAAGGAAAAAATAAATTAACTTGTTAATAAACAGACTAATTAGGTTATGATCATTCTGAATATTTTGATTTTATTACAAATGCTCAATTGAACCATGAAGCTACATATGCATGATATGTATAATCTGATAATGTAGCTTCATGATTGAACAATGTAAGCTGGTTAGTTATTTTCACCCTATGAAAATAATTTCTCTCGCGAAAACGCAGCTAATATACCAAGTGTGATACCAGATATACCCATAGCATCAGCAAATCATTATAAAAATCCATGTATAAATTTATAAAAACATCTTTATCTCACATAAAATTTATTACATACAATATCATGATCATATTTTGACCTTATATGTCAAGATTATACTGGTCAATACTATTTACGTATGATTATACGACATATTATATTTAAAAATTTCTAAATTTTCCCGACATAATATACAGATACAGTATTTTAGCTAGTCTACTATTAGTAATGCCTGCTTTTAAAGTGCTAATTGGGATACACACAATTAATACATAATACAGTGCAAGTAAATTAGCTAACTGATTCATATGTATACATTATACTTCAGAATAATATTTTTAATTATTGAATGATCAGTACTTTTTTTAATTATCTTATTAATTATTATCAGGCTATTATAGCATTAAGGTATGTGTGATTACAGTAATACTAGAGGACAGTTGGCAAATTTACATCATATCTGCAAGAAAAGCACAGCTTCTCTGTGCTGTGCATTAAAAAGGTTGCACAAGAATAATTTACATATCCATTATCAGCAAAATACTGTATATCTCGTTATCTTTTTTTTTTTTCATACAATACACAGTTTATAAAACAAGCATTACAAACATTAAACTTTCTAGAACAGTTATCACAGTGTATGAAGTTTGTCAAATGCAAAACTTCATGGCAATTTTATTTCTGTTGCAGATTCCAGATAGTAAATTTCCAAGTGCAACAATTTATATCACAGTTTTTATTAGCAACCAAACACTTCCTGTGAAGCATAAACCATGTAAAGAAATCCATCATCATCCTTCTCCTGATTGTAAACCTGAGCCATTGTCATTGAAACACATGCCATACTTCTTTGGTTAACAAGCATGAAGAAAGCTTGATTGGGATGAAGAGCTAATTTCCTCCTATAAAAACCATAATCAACAGTTATTACTCACAGTTCATATTATATACTTTATTATTTTAGTTAATATCCAAGTAGCTGTATTTAAGGGAAATTATGCATAATTATTTACCTTATTATTTGTACAAATTCTCCCATTGACAAATGGTTAGGAACAAGATACTTGGTTTTGTCTAACACTGGAAGTTGTTTCTCTCCCTTGTATCGCTCAATTATTACCTTTTGAAAAGAAAAGTTTGGTTTGATTTAGCATGAAAAACTAAACTTGATAATAATCCTGTGTATGATGTCATGATCACAATCAAATTCATGCAACTCTGATGTAACCTCTGTGGTTAAGTTAGCTCTTTAGTTATTTTATTAATGATCTTTTAAAAGGTGATTCAGTCTACTCAAAACAAATCTAAGGCTAATATTAGTATTCTTTGCCTGCTATTATATTTACGCAGTTGTTAGCTACTGGTACCAAAAAAATTACGACGAATATTTATGCTACGATGCTACTTACAGGAATCTTATCTGGATGATTTTCTCTTATAGCTTGTACATCGCTTACTCTTTGCACTAGAAATTCAAAATATTATTACAAATAAAACTAATATAAATTATTAATAAGGAAATAATTCAAAATTCGTACTGAAATCTTTGTTGCGTACTCGTGGTTAAGCCTAACCTAACTACACTTTACTTTTGCTTATACATTTTTCTTTATACTTACTGAAATTTCTCTTTTCTTTATATGTTTTCGGTACTTCAGCCATTCTAGTTACGATAAGAAGTTATTTGTTTTATGGATTAAAACAGCAAATTTATATTTGATTAAATTTTTGAATTCGTCCTACAACTACAACAATCAAAACAAAATGAAGTGCAAGATTTTCAGCTGATGGCTTTGTTTTCAGCTCTTCCATCAATTGCGACTTCCCTCATTCGCTGTAAAAATATTTCTGTTGCTAGAAATGACTATAAAAATTGTTTATAAGTACAACATATATATAAACACTACACAATTTGTAAAACAAATAATGTATTTACAGCAAATTAGTTGAATAAACATTAAAAACCAAATTAAAAGAATACAAGCAATTGATGGAAGAGCATCATTGAATGTAAACTAGGCATTGATTGGTCCACACAGAGATTTTGTCTGTTTTGCAACCAATAGTAGCTCGGGATAGTTGTTTTCCCTTTTCTATTATAATACTCTTTATTCATTCCCATTTTAAATTGAAATGACTTTTCTAAAGCTGCTTTTATTGAATATTATTTATCTGCTCGTATACTTAAAGTCAAAAAGAATATGGAATTGAAATTAGGTGCAAACCAGGTGAAATATTTTATTGGTCTTCTCGACCAATGAGCTCATTAACAAGTATCACGTGTCCAAAATGATTAGATTCATCATGGAGGCCGCAAGTAATTCTCCACCAAGAATGCAAATAAAACCGAGGTGATTACAAGAAGATGCCAAGGAAAGTGAAATCACAAGGTGGGTAAATGTTTATTAATAATTTGTGCACAATCCAGTGATATTTGGGGATTCGAGGTGGTTAATGGAGCATTAGGAAAAGCTGGTGACGCTCCACGCCATGTGCACGTTTAGAGCGCCGAAGTGCATTAACTTGAAAGAAAACTCCATTTCTTTTAATAACTAGGTTATCAGATAATTACTAAACTCATGTTCAAGAAATGCAGCTTGAATGTGTTTTGTTTGGTAAATGAAATTTACCAGGCACCATGCAAGAGCACATTCTCTAGGCACACAATAGTTTGATGATAGTACAGTAAAGGCCTAGGCACACTGTAGGCAGAGTACTATCATGGGCTAGGAATATAGGATTGTTGCTTTCAAATGTAGTCTGGTGATAGAGTTGTCAAGCTGAGAGAACGTCATGGTACGTACTGTACATGCACATTAAGTTAAATTATATTAAAAACATAATTAGGCATATTGGAAGAGCGATAAGATAGGGAAAACTATCAGCTTGGTTGGGCTTTCCTTTGATCTGGGCACACTACACTGCCCTGAATAGGTAAAAGGCAGTATCTCCAAAATTTCACTTTTTCGGTTTTTTGCATTTTTGCTATCCTTGGCCCCCAAACTATCATGTACTAGGTCCATTTTGAGTAAATATTTACTAAATTCGGTTTTTTGGGGGTGTCAGTTAGCAGTATCTCCATTCCGTCTACGTAATTCTCAAGGTAAAAAGCAGTAGGGGGATATACTGCTATTCACCTTGAGATGGAGTGGCTGTTACTGCCTTTCACTTTGAAAATAGGAGAGAGGCATGTAGCCGTATCTCCCAATAGATAGCAACTTTGAAGGATTAGACCTAGAAACAAAATACAAATCTTCGGTCCGTATTCTCCGAATTTATTCCTGTTTGTTTTAAATGCTCTTTTACAGGTAGGCTATCTAATTTCGGTATTTTCGAAATTCGGTGTCATTTTCATTTTATTCGAAATAAATCCAATAAATATCATTATTTAATTGCAACCCCTGATTTGCATATATTCTTCCAGCGCCGATGGTTCGGAGGGTTCCCTCTCGCCACTGAACCCATGGGTTGCTGGTTCGATTCTCGGCCGAGGCTGGTAAGAATAATAGGCTAAGTGAAATTCTAGAAAAATTCTTGAGTAGCAAGCTATCAGCTCTTTCTAATGCGATTTTAAACGCATTAATCCACATGTCTATCACATATATGATTAGGATCTCTGGTGATTCCATGATATAACCCCTATGTCAGGGGTAATGACCCCTGGTAATTAAATACGGAGTGTAGGTCAAATTTAATTATAACTCCTTTTTTACGGAGAAAATACATAATGTTTGTTGGTTTGATATTTGGTGGGTGCGAGCGCGAGCGACCTGAACGAAGAGGTGATTAAAATGATACCTGAATTTATTCAGTTCAGGGGCGTCACCCCTGACATTCGAGTTGTATGCTGTGAGCATAAAACCCCAGTTATTTATAAAACAGCTGGGTATTTAGGAATTTCACTCGCATAGAATTATTCTTACCTCAGAGCTCTCAGACTCAGAATGGGAATCGAACAAACAACCTTTGGATCAGACGCAGGGGCGCAACTTCGGAACCACCGGCACTGGAACCTTAGTTGTCGCTCATTTGCGACATTAAAAATATTATGTCACCCAAAACAAAATTAACAACGAGTAGCCTAACAAAATTATTAAATAACAGTATATTAAGTTATTAGCGATTTGGCTCTTGCACATGGAATTCGAACAAAATCCAGGGGGGCCTAAATAATAAATTTTATAATTATGTAAAAATTCAACATGTATTATTATTATTAATTAAATCGTTCCTTTTTAGTGTTTTAATAATATTTATTAACAATAATTAAAATTTCAGCTTTAAAATTTACATTTTATTCAAAAAGTTTATCACCTACTGCTTTTTACTCTGAAAATCTATTTTTAATTTCCTACATACTTTCAAGGTAGAAAGCAGTAACTGCCGGATTAACCCCTTGGGGATGAAATTTTACTAATCCACCTGTACCCTAAGAATTTAACTATAAACAAGTATTAAATACAGTAGTCATATTCCATTTAATTTTTTACCTTTCTTGTGGGTAAATGGAAACGCGTTTTGCTTAATATCTCGAAACTACTTTTTTGGAGATACTGCCATTTACCTATTCAGGGCAGTATATATTATAAGATAGGTAATATAGGTAACTAACAGAAATTACTGTATAAAACTAACTTATTATAATTCCATTATTTTGATACTTTTCTCTGAAAAAAAAAGAGATTGGGGGGGGGGGGGGCAATCCAGATTTTGTGACGTTATTATTGGAGGAGGGTTTCTCATTATGTGACGAAATGTGACAAGGGGAGGTGGAGGAGAGGTCAAAAATCCATAAAATTTACGTGACATCGTTTATGGATGGCCCCTAAATGAAACCCGATTTTTACTAAGTTATAAATTTAAATTACAGGTCGATGCATTGAGCGATGGATCCAGAAGTGAGATATTCGTTTTGAAAACAAACGATGGTGAAGAATGTAAGTACAATATCTATATCATGCTATATAAAATGAATAATACTCCGTATAGGCCTACTATCCCTCCATTCTAAATTTCATTCCACACAACATGTCCCAACGCGGGCTACGCCTACGGTGCCCATCACCGAATATTCATGGAATTTTTATAGGAACTTTTATAGGGGGTATAACTTATACTTTATTCAGTATATACACCTTTTCGTTTAGCTGAATAGACCGAAGTCGGAAGTGCAAATGTCTAAAAATATGGTGTGCTTTTGTACTGTTATCTATATCCGGTATGGATA
>JAQGBM010000187.1:0-16415 GCA_034698405.1 Symphylella vulgaris | reverse complement strand
CGTAGACCGACCCCAATAAGGCATAAGATCTACAATGATTTGGATTTGTTTTTTTGTGGTTTGATTTTTTTTTTTTTTTTTTTGGCGACAATAAAGAAGGTCATAACCTGACGGATGGAGTGATTTTAATTTTACCTCTGGGACAGGATTTACAGACCTGTATGAGGGTTTTTTTAACGTGAAAAAGGGATTATACATGCTAGCTAGAGTTAAGACCTCGATTTAAACACTCATCAGAAGGAGCCGCCACTTCAAGAATTTTACTCGCCCGAAAATTAAAATTCTGCCCCAGCCCCCGACCGGGGTTTGAACCCGCGGACCTTCCGGATTCAGAAGCAAGCAGGCGATTTGGATTTGTCTGATGCTGAGTGATGCACCCAGTGCCTCCGCTCCTTGGACCTTGATCCGATGCGATGCGAATCGAGACAAACTGACAAAGGCGTCTTTGGAATCGAGAGCATTTTTTAGTCACCTGTATTAGAGAATCTCTAATACAGGTGACTAGCATTTTTAAGAGACTAGCAGTTATTCTGTTTTCGAAGCGTCGTAATGAACAAAACGAAATTTTGGGATGGACGATGGAGCGTTGTAAGAATTGTCAAAATGAAAATGGCTTTGCTCACAGTGCTCTGCAGAATATTTTGTATATATAAAGTACAATAATTATGAAATTACTTACCATTTTAAATAGTAATGGGCTAGATCCTTTGAACTATACTGTAAATAATGATTCTAATTAACTCGTATACACCGAAACAGGTTATAATGTTAGCAATTAATGACAAGGAGTGAAATTTTTTTTGCAGAATGAGAGGAATGAAAACAGGAATGCTTCGACGATTTTCTGCAATATCAATGAAAAGAATAGCTCTGTTGCATGCAGTGTTTCTGTGCGGGGTATGCACTCTGCTTGCATTCACGGTTTGTTTCTATAGCTGTATTTCTCCTAGCAGTCCTCGCCACCCAAGAGCTCAACTGCTGTATAACCAACAACAAGCAAATCAGGATGGAAATCAGACTGTGGAAAAGAAGCCAGCCTTTTTGGTGGTTGTCATAACTTCTGGCCCCACGAATGTTCTCCAGAGAACAGTCATTCGCCAAACATGGATCAAAAGTCTTCCCGAAGAAACTCTAATATTTTTCGCAATTGGCTCAAAGGATCTCAAAAAAGAAGACTTTGCTCTTCTTCAGTCAGAAAAAAAGAGGTTCAAAGATGTCTTGCTTCTTGAGGACCTGGTAGACAGCTATGCAAGCCTATCCCAAAAATTACTTGATGCTTTTACGTGGGTTGATAAGAACTATGAATTCAAATTCCTGTTGAAGACAGATGATGATTCCTATGCAAGACTGGATGCAATCGTAGATGAACTTAGCACACTTCCTGATTTTGACCGATATTACTGGGGCTTCTTTGATGGCCGTGCTCAAGTCAAAAGGAAAGGCCAGTGGACCGAAGAAGAATGGTTTCTGTGTGATCATTATTTGCCATATGCCCTGGGGGGAGGTTACATTTTATCAGCAGATCTTGTAGAATTTATAGCAAGAGGTCGTTCACTGCTCAAACTTTACAAGAGTGAAGATGTATCAGTTGGAACATGGTTGTCCGGTCTTGACATCCAAAGAATTCATGATCCCAGGTTTGATACTGAATACAAAAGTAGGGGCTGCTCAAATTCCTATCTAGTCTCACATAAGCAAGGAGTAGATCAAATGAGAGAAAAGTACAGGCTCCTTCAAAACACTGGAAACTTTTGTAATGAAGAACATCAAGACAGATTATCATACAAATATAATTGGAATGTTAAACCATCTCTCTGTTGTATTCGGAATGATTCCAGTATTCCTTAGAATAGCAGTGTGCAGTCAGTTTAGGTGGAGCCTGTTTTGGGGTCACCACTTATACCACACAAAATTTCATAAATTTATTATGCTAAAATTTTATAGTTGTACAGGGAGCTAGGTGACATCCTATACTAAGCCTAGATCTCTTTTAATATATTCCAACTTCCAAGTTTTATGCTTAAAATTATCCCATTTTACATTGGGCAAAATTTTTTAAATGATGAATTATTAATATTATTGTGCCAAATTTTTTATTGTATTATTCTGTAAATATCTAAGTTATTTATAAAACAATTGATTTGCCAATTGTATGAGACTAATAAATTTATTTACAGTAAATTATTTACAAGAGAAAAAAAAAGTCACCATCTACAACTATTAGTTACTGTCCAGCTGGTTTACTTCTTTTTTCTTTCAACAGTACATTTTGGACAAAACCATTTCCCCTTTGGTTTGCTGGTCAATCCAACACAAGCAAAATGGAACCATTCAATTGGACACTGAAATAATGATAAAAATTAGGGCTTAGGCAAACTCGTACAAAAGAAATAAGTGTAACAAATAATAAAAATACATACATCAGGATTGTCACAACCTATCATTTCTCCATATGATACTTGGTGGCACAAGCAGTAGGTTGGTTCATTAGGATCCACTGGCATATCGAGAACATCTGATGGGTGAGTGATGGATAGGGGAAGTGCATTCAGCACTGGGTACTGCACCTCGGGCCTAAGAAAAAATTAAACTTTATAGGCTGTACTTAAAATAATTTATGTTAAAAAAATGTTTAAACTTACACTGCAGCTGCAGCTTTCTGCTTCTTCCTAGCAGACTTAGGAATTTCTTCATCAGAAGATTGGGGCTTTCTACCTCTTTTCTTTTCAGTCTTCTCACTCCGTCTTCCCTTTCCTGATCATAACAAAAAAATTAATTTTTTTCTGGGGTCAAGTTATTGTGAATACAGTAATTATATATATCCTTACTTCTTGGTCCTGTTTCCGCATCATTTTTAGCCCCCAGGGCTTTGTCTTTTAGCTCTGCTTCAAAACGAGCTAAATCTGCATCTAGTCTTCTTATATGCTTGTCAACCTGTCGGGAGAAAAATTTTAATTAAATCTAACCTATAAAAAAGAAAGTGTCATAGGCTCATAGCCTATGTTTAAACATACATGTTCATAAGTCTGAATGGCCAACTGCACTTTATCATCTCCATATTCTTTGGCCTTGCTGAATAACTTCTGGATTTTATCAGTGTGGTCTTTGCGTTGGTCAGTTGGAATGTTACGAACATTACGTAGATATTGGTCTGCCTGGGTATCAATCTCTTTAAGTAAATCTGAAATACAGTATACTATGGTTTTAATAAGACAGTACGTACTAAGGATTTATAATATGATGAAACGTAACAATGCCCTTTTCTTAGGTTGTGGAATCAACCTGCCTACGCTCCCATTAGGGCAAGGTATAGTGGCAAGGCAAGGGTGCCCAAACTTACCTTGGGTCCTTGTGTCAAGATCTCTCATAAGAGTGAAGTTCCTTTTAAGCTCCACGGGCAGATTCTCTAAGCCTATTAAATAGTTGATATATAAAACTTACAAAATATTAAACAAAGGTGAAAAAGAAAATATCAATAAATTAAGTTTATTATTCATAAAGGTTTTAAACTCCCGCCACACTTATGCTCCTTCGTTATTTGCTTAATTTCTCGATACATAATAAAACAAAATGCAAAATAAAATTTGATATTTACTGAATGATAGTTGAAACATAGCTGTCAGTTTTTCTTTTATCAATTTTTCTTGATCTTCGTTAACAAATTAACAAAATACTTACTATCCAAATAATGCTCCAAATAAAGTGCAGTCGCCATTTTATACTTAGCTTTTGGACATTTTTTTCGGTTGATTGCGAAACAAAATCCTGTAAGTCCAGTTTGTAATAGTAGCAAATCATAAAAGAGGTTTGAAATCTAACAAATTTTTTATTGGCTGATTTTGTAAGTCCTACGATTCTTATTTTATTTTTCGAATTCTACCCCTTTGCGATATGTGCGACGACATGATTATTTTTTATATTGACAAAAGTTGAAATTCAGCCAATAATTTCATAAAGTAAGGACAGAAAAATACTATTCGTTTTTTTAAGTTTACAGACAAAACTTACACTTGGAATCCGCATTTGAATAAAAGATGAATGCATGTAATTAAGGAATGATCTCTTCTAATTTTTGGATGGCCCTGACACCTGTTTAGAGAAATGTACAGGCAATCGTCGGACATTTTTCAATATTTCATGATGGGTCACTTAGTAACTAATAATTTTGACTGTTTATTTCCTAAATACATTAAATTTCATTTGCTTCGCTTCAAAAATGTGTGAAACATAGTAATTCAAAGTTGAAAGAGCCGTGGGAGAAATGTTTAACAGCAAGGTCGGGTCGTTGGTGACCCTGACAAATGGAAGCAGGACTGCTTGTCGCAATTTACCATTGCAAGAATTCAACAACGGTCTTGTTATGAGTTCCGAACCACTTCGGGATAATTTCTTATTTGAAATTAGGATAGACAAAAAGGTGAGGATAATCTTTACCTTCCACAACCATTTTCCTATTAAATTTTCGTATTCAGTGAGGTTTAATAAAACTCGAGTTGCAACTTGCAGGTGTCACTGATTTTGAATTTACTTTGATCACAGCTTCACAGGAAATTAAGGGTCTAAATATAAAACTTGTTGTGTTGTTATTGTTTATTTTAGATTGACTCGTGGAGTGGTAGCGTTGAGATAGGAGTGACAACCTGTGATCCATCAAACACTGACTTCCCTTCCAGTGCAACTGAACTCAGAGAAGGCACATGGCTAATGTCAGGCACCTCAGTCCTAAAAGATGGAAGGGCTATTATAGAAGACTACGGTTATGATTTAGATAATTTGGTTGAAGGAGACAGAGTAGGCGTAGTTCGCACAATGCAAGTAAGTATCATTCCCTCTAATAGGCTAGCTAATGACGTAAGTGCTTAAAGGGGTAGGTTACTCTGGTACGGTTATACCAGCCCCTCCATGTATTTTCTCCTATGTTTAACATTGTGGGGGCTGGTATAACCGTATTATAGTACCGGTACTCTTTTTTGTTCAATCCAAGTGAATATTTTAATGCTTGCTTCTCCAGGCAATCTTGCAAAATTGTTAAAAATAGTATTTTAGCCATTAATAATACAATATAAAATAATATTGTATCCATCGTCAGCAACTAATCTACTGAAGGAAAGTAATAAAATATTCTAAAGTCATAGTCACTGCGGTCAGAGTAAGAGATGCACCATTCTTCTCCCCTCGCCCCTGCCTGTCTCTGTGGAATAATTATGTTCCGGTGCTTCCATGCACCAAAACTCCTGTGATGGAAACGATGATGGGAAGGAATGAAAAGAAAAAATGAGCTACATAATGAAACAAGCAATATACAGTGTAGCCTAGTATATTTGTTAATATGCAGCATTTTTTTCTCACACTTCCTGTCACGTTTTCCATTGTCACAGCCTGTGTTTTGGTGCATGGAAGTTATTGATCGTAATTATTTGTCATCTAGGGGAGGGGAGAAGGGTCTGAAGTCTGAACATGGCTATTGTTGTACTAGCCTATAGGTGTTTTAAACTGTATTAAGTTATTATTATTATCAATCCTTTTATGGCATAAAATAGTGTACTTTATACACAAATTGAGTATTAAAAACATGTTACCAAATCCAAATAGAATAGGCCTAATTCGAAATAAAATCAGGTATCAAAAAAAAAAAAAGGAGTAAATTATTTTTTTCATTTTTCATTGTTCATTATCAGGGTAGAATTTCGACCAATAATATTTCTTGCATTTATTTAAATAAAGGAATTATAGTTTTTAGTTTTTCTGATGTTCGATGGAAGTGCGTTGTAATGCATGGCGGCTCTCACGGAAGGGGCACTGTCAGTCCTGCGGAGTCTGTGCCTGGGAATGTCCACAATGGGTCCAATCCTGTTATAGCAATAGCTATTGGTTATAGGCAATAGCTATTGGTTATAGGTTATATGATAAGTTAACAAATTATTGCTTGATTGTTGCAGGGTGATTTGCATTTTTTTGTAAATGGGGTAAACCAGGGAGTAGCAGCCGTCAACATTCCAGGAAATGTTTATGCAGTTATTGACATGTATGGCAAGTGTGCTCAAGTTACCATTTTGGAGCATACCCATGAAGCCAGTAAGTGGAAATTAAATTCGCCTTGAATTAAATTAATGACATGATAATAATGATAAACTAATCTTCTAAATTAATAGGATTGTTGGCAAATGACGTTAGCAATGAGAGTGCTGCCTCGGCCAATAATAATTTGACTTCAAACGTTACCAGCAGTTATGTACCAACTTCGAGCGAGAGACTACGATTTCACGATCGCTGTGGCAGTCTTGTCAAAGCGAGTAACAATAACAGGACTGCAGAACGAAAACGACCTTTTGACGAATTTAACAATGGGGTCGTCATGACCCATAGACCCTTGAGAGACAATGAAATGTTTGAGGTAACAAAATATTTTAGAGTGATGGTATCTCTAAAAAAAAGTTTATGACCTTAAAACTTAAATTTATTATTGCACTTATTATTTTCTTCCTAACGTAAATTTACAGTAATGTGCCTTAATAAAAAAAAAAATTAATGTAAATTCAAATTTTCTACAATTTTTCTCTCTTGTAAAAAAGCAGCCCTGAAGTGTGGATGGAGGAGTATGGTGAGGCTCTGTTCAGGGCTGCCAAAAGTGTAAAGAAGAGAGCATATTATTTTAAATAATAATAATTACTGGATTAAAATAAATTTTTATTAGAATTAGTATAAAATGCCATGTGGATATTACCATTACTGTACTTATAAAATACGGGGAAATAATAAAATTTTTAATGTAGGCCCGAAGGCCTAAGTTTATTTATTTATTTAAAATAAAACAGTTAATAAACTTTTTAGAGATTCCATCTTTTTAATTTCTATCGCTTGCTGCCTATGTTAAAGAAGTATAAAAAAAACTTCCAACACTGAAAGTATAATATTTATTATTATTAATATTCGATATTTATTCTTTTCAAAACAGATTCGGATTGACAGGCTTGTTGACAAATGGTCTGGATCGATCGAGGTTGGCATCACTACGCACAACCCTTCTAATTTGGATTTCCCAGCCACAATGACCAACATGCGGACCGGAACCATCATGATGAGCGGTTGCGGGATCCTTACAAATGGCAAAGGAACGAGGAGGGAGTATGGGCAATACAATCTGGACGAGCTAGTCGAGGGAGACAGGATCGGTCTCATGCGAAAGTCCAACGGAAACCTGCACTATTACATTAACGGCACAGACCAGGGAATAGCTGCTAACAAGGTGCCATCGACTGTCTGGGGGGTGGTGGACCTGTACGGAATGACGGTCAAAGTGTCCATTGTGGACAGGGAAGAAATATCAGTCATAAGCTCACTCAATAGCGATCTCGCAAATTCTGTTCAAGCTATTGGTAACCAATCATCTTATGAGCAAACAGGTATTACTTGTGTATTTTTGTTATTGTACAGTATTTTAAGTAGAACTTCATGACTTTGTATCGTGGATGATCGGCTTGTACTGTATAGGAAAATCATATGTTAAAAATTAAAGTATCAAGAAAGTTGTGAATTTTTTTTCTTCTTCTCGAGATTTCTTTGATAGGATTTGACGGAATTTTAGCGGTGACTTATCATTCTTAAACCGGTAATATTATTAGAAGGATTTACTCTATAAAGAAGGGTTTACTCTATATAGAAGGGTTTACTCTATAAAAATTCACAATTTTCTTGAAACTCGTTTCACGACGGAACGTCCTTAAAGTCAACTTTTTTTTTTTAGAAACTTCCGATTCAGGTGGTGAAAAACTACTTTTCCACTCGCGATGCGGGCGCCAAGTTGATGTGGTGGCCAATGGGAGAACTGCTCTTAGATCCAGGTAAGTTAGTTAAGAAACTCCGTAAATCAATCAAATTCCAGCTCTCATTTTTACCTTTTTTTCAGTCCTTTGGCCGAATTCAACCATTCGGTCGTTCTGTCCAGTCGGCCTCTTAGGCCGAACGAGAGGTTCGAAGTTCAGATCGATAAGATGGTGACAAAATGGTCGGGCTCGGTCGAGATAGGTGTGACGACCCACACTCCAGTCGATCTCGAATATCCGTCCTCCATGACCAGAATGCGAACCGGGACCTGGATGATGACCGGAAATGGGATTCTGCAGAATGGGGCCACTCTAATGGATCACTATGGACAGAATCTCGAGAAGATCAAAGTGGGGGAGCGCATAGGTGTCATGCGCAAGGAGACAGGGGCCCTACACTTTTACTTGAACGGGGTGGATCAGGGGCCCGCTGCCACCAACGTGCCGGAACGGGTCTATGGGGTTGTCGATCTCTATGGGCAGACTGCTCAAGTCAGCATAGTTAGCCAATCAGGTAAGAAGGCCGACGAGTTCTTACTTAAAACAGGGATGGATCCCTGCTTAAAATTATTTTACTGGGTTTGGAACAGGTGATCATAATTTCGGTTTGACAGGTTCTGGTTCCAAATCGAGATTTCAAAAAATTGGCTTTCTTTAATTTAAGGGTCCTCAAAAAAAATCTAAAATAAATTCGGTTTCGCTTCAAAATTTATTTAGATTTCAAAAATGACTACAATCTATAAAATCTAAAAAAATATACAGTATTTCGGTTCCGATCTGCTTCCAATTTTTTTAAAAAGATTTCTTCCCCGGTTCTTACATTTTTCAAGAAATTTCGGTTCTGGTTCCAAATCCAGAAAATTTCATAAACTTGCTTCAATTTAATGTTTCTCCTTTAAAATATAATACCTGTATAAATTCCTGTCCCGACCCGGTAACAAATTATGGTTCCTATAATTCTTAATGCTTAAATTACCCTTTCTGGGTTCCGGTTCTTTTCTGCATTTTTTATAGATTCCAGTCACAGTTCCGTGGTGAATTCGGTGTCTACAGCAAGTAGCGGTAGCATTCGGTTCCACCAGACTTGCGGACGCAACGCCCGCATCTCAAACAATGGTCTAACCGCATCCCGACCTAATGCCCACGGTGAATTCAATGACTCCATCGTCATTAGCAACCGGCCTCTACGAGACAACGAAATGTTCGAAGTCGTAGTTGAAAAAATGGTGGACCGATGGTCAGGGTCAATCGAAGCTGGTAAGTTTCATCTTGTATCATCATGTATTACCAGGTGTATTACCGTAATTTTACTAATAAAATAAATTTTTTCGTTGCATGGTTAAAAATAGGAGTTACGGCCATAAAACCTGAAGATCTTCCATTTCCTAACACGATGACTGATATTGATTACGACACTTGGATGTTGAGGTAAATACTAGGCTTAACTTGCTAGGTCTAATTGTTGGTGAACTAATTAATATTCTTTGTTATTAGCGGTTCGGCAATAATGCAAGATGGTTCGACGATAAGGAATGGTTATAAATTGGATCTGGACACACTGGGTGTAGGGTCTCGAGTCGGAATGTCCAGATTATCGGACGGAACCTTGCATTATTATCTCAATGGAGAGGATCAAGGAGTTGCTTGTACAGATATTCCTCCAAGTAAGGATTGATCTTATGATACTGTACTTATATCGCTAAATGTTTTTTTTATGATACTTGTATCGTTGGATAGGATTTTAACATGTTTAATGTTTTTTTAGACGTTTACGCTGTAGTGGATTTATACGGACAATGTGCTCAAGTATCACTGGTTCAACCCAGCAGTACATTATTCCACGATAACAGTGTTGCCAGTTCCCAAGTGACCGAGGTCCAGAGACCCACTCCGGCCATTGGTTCCGAAGTCCTGCACACCTTCAATTCCTGTTTCGGCAAGAACCTGATTACCAAAACGGGCTTTAATATGGCTCAAAGGATTAGGGGCCCGGACCACGGACTCTTATTTGGTTCCTCTCCCCTCGAATTGGACGAGCTTTTCGAGCTGGAGATAGAATCCCTTTCGGAACAGTGGATCGGGTCCTTACAGATTGGGGTAACGACGGTTGATGTGTCCGAAATGACCCAGGGGACCTTGCCCCCTAGGGCCAGTGAACTGATAACGGGCGATACGTGGTTGTTGAGTGGGAGTCAGGTGTTTAAGAACAGGAACCATATCAAGGAAAACTATTCGCCTTCGCTATTACGAGTCCAGGTAATAAAGCAATACAATTTTTCATTATTTTATTATTTAATAATTATGCCGATACTTAAATTAGGTTGGAGATCGGATAGGAATAAAAGTATGCGGTGATACTTCGTTACATTTCTTCGTAAATGGAGTGGATCTTGGACCAGCGGCCTACAATGTTCCGAAAGGGGTGTATGCCGTTGTGGACTTGTGCGGTACGGTTAATAGCATTGCCTTGACTAGCACTTGTGCCCCAGTGTCTCCCACCTCGGAAAATAGCCCGTCGAGGCGATTGAGTGTCAGTTCTGCCAACTCGCGTGACTCGTTAGAGGTATTGAATTTTTTTTAAATTGAAAATACCATTCGTACATTCATTTTATTCTTTACTAATCAATTCTAAACAATAAAACAGTAAATAATTCAGTAAAAAACTTTAACAACCATCTTTGAATATAGGGCGATTCTCAGAATAAAGAATATGTGATAGTGGAATTTCACGAAAACTGTGGTCGAAACATTCAGTTGCTAAACAAGAATTCGACTGCGAAACGGACAAACGGTTACAATAACGGTCTCGTCTTTAGCAAAAAGCCACTGCCAAAAGGAGCTCTGTTTCAGGTAATTGGTTAATTAATTAATTACAAAAAAATTTAGTGGTTCAAAATTAGAAAATATTGATTAGAACAACCGGTTGGTAACTCAAAAATAAAAAAAACCTGAGTTGGGAACAGTTTCATATTTCGGTTCCGTTTCCAAACATTTCGGTGCCGGTTCTGGTTCTTCCAAAAAATAAATTTTATGTTCCGGTTCCAATCTAGCTTTAAAAATGTCATAGTAACTTCAATTTACTGTTTTTCCTAAACATTTGTTAACACGCATTGCGATTCCGGTTCTGGTGTTTGGGTTCAAGATTTCGTTATGTACTGGTGCCGAACCTTGAAAATACTATAACTTACAATACTGTATTTTCCATTACTAACTGAACAGAGATTTTTGGTTTAATTCCAGGTTCGACTGGATAAATTAAACCAGAAATGGTCCTCTTCGATTATAATCGGAGTTACGACTCAGCCCTTGACGAAACAGAGCCTCCCTGCCACTGCCTTAGGCCTCAGAAGAAACTCCTGGGCCATCGCTGCCGACTCTGTTCTACAGAATGGAAATAAGGTATGACATATTAAATATACAGTAGTTAGACATTTATAAAGTTCCCAAGAATCAACGTTAGAGTTTTATTTTTAATTTTTTTAGGTTAAAAGCCGGTACGGTCCAAACTTAGACAGTTTGCACACTCGTCATCTAGTTGGGGTTTTAGTTGATAGTGACTGTAACTTGCACTTGTACGTCAATGGAGTAGACCAGGGTGTGGCAGCCAAAAATCTACCGCACGTATGCTATCCCTTTGTGGACGTTTATGGACAGTGCGAAGAGGTAAGTACTAAAAATTATGTTTTTGATCAAATCACTGGAAGTTCATTGGAAATTTATAAATAATACTGTAATATATTTTAGGTGACGATTGCCGGCTGTAGTGAAACTCTTAGTATCAGTCGAGTACCTGATCATAAAGAAAAAGCCAATTTAGACAATGGTAAGTTATTTGTAAGTTTATTGAGTTCGAATTATATTAATGGTAAGTTATTTTATGAGACGCACAGATCTATAATCATGTTTTTTAAGCATGGTCAGAAATTTTCTCTAGGTATTACAGGTACAGTGATCTCACTTTCCATGAGTTATTTTACATTTTTTAAAAATTGCTCTGCAAAGCACACAAAAGAGACAAGGGCAGTCTATTTTCAGTGATATTCGGTCTCCTGATTTTTGCATTTTGCCAACTGGTGCGATATCGTATCATAATGTCTTATATTAGCATGCCATTTTGAAATATTCCCCTAGTTGACGCTCAAGGAACCGAGTTTCAATATGCCTTTGGAGTGGAATTTTTAAAAAATTAATTAATTCGAAATACTGTACCGGGAAAATTTTTGACTAACTTAAACTGCTTATTAATGCTACATTAACAATTTAAACATAACTTATTTTAATTTTTCTTTCAGTCGGTCAAAAGGCTAAAATGACTAGGTCAGTTATAAGTGACCCACACCCAGTAGTTAAAAATTGTGAATATATGAATTCATGTCGACGGTTCCGGTCTGTACTTGGACTACCAGGTAAGTTACATTAAAAAATGCAACCTCAAATCTTGCAGTTATTGACCCTTATTAAAAAATTTTTAGACGTGTACTTCACTTCGGAAGGACTACAGTGTTTTTGTGAAACCTGTTACACTATCCGAGTAGACCAAGACTACTATAGGAAAGGGGATCCACCTAAGGAATACAGCCCTCCCAGAGGCTGGTGCAGGTTTTTAATTAAGTAAGCAAGCCTTGGGAAATAAGAGATTTTTGATTATAGATATCATCTAAAATCTAAATTATATTTTAAATTTTAACTCTAGGTTGCCACCTAAGGCTGAAAATATTGTAGACAAATGGCACATAGCTTTTCATGGGACCACTCCGGGGACGGTACGAAAGATCCTTGATCGCGGGGAGCTTGTTTTGGCCGAAAACGGGGGCTTGCAGTCTGGTACCCCCCGTGGCGATGAGCACAATAAGCACGAAGGAAGCAAAGACAGCGAAAGCGATAGGGGGAAAATATACTTTTCCCCTACCATTCGCTACGCTGGAAACAACAATTTTGCTCCCCCAACGCAGTAAGTTAATACAGTACTAACTTAGTCTACAGTACATGTTAAAAACGATATAAAAATCTTGAAAATCCGTTATCTTATTGCTATTAGGCAACATATTTTCATGATTCTTGTCCATCTTTGGAATGGTTTTTATCCGCTTTTACATAACATTAACTTGGAAATTTAAAACTATTTCTCTGCCTCAGATTCATGGATCCCAAGACAAGACTAATTCAGAAAGCTCAAGTGGCCCTTCAGGTTCTAGTCCGGCCGGGATCATATCAGTCAGGACCTCAAAGGCTCAACCTACGAGAACCAGTTGATACCAACTTTAGTAATGCCGAGTTGGAATGGTCGAGCAAGGAGCGAGGGGCAATCGTACTCCAGGGGGTTTTGATTCGTCTTGACTGTCCAGAATCCCTGCCTAATTGTGAAGATAAGTGAGGTTTTTGTTTTATTTTCCTAGTTTTAGAGATTTTTTAAAAACATTTAAAAAGAAAGAAAATAATATATTTATTGTAATAGTGTGTAAAATAAATAAAATTAAAATGGCGAACTGTTAAAAAATTGTGGTGAATTTCATGCTCTTATTAGTCATAAATAAATTTTAATAACGTATCAATTTGGGCAATGTTACTTTTTATGTCCAACAAAGTTTTTCTCACTGTACTGTGCTCTCCCCAAAAATTATTTTTTTCATCATCAAAATCCTTTTAAAAATGACGGTAATTTGAGGTTGTGGAGTTCATAATCTCCAATAAATTTTCTATCCTTACTGTAAATACTGTGTCCTTCCACTATAACTATAAAGAATGATAATCATTTTATCGTACAAGTACCAAGTAGCACCTAGGTAGATAAAAATAAATGCTCCTATATTTTTGGTAAAATGATCGGTGTATGGAAATGATCAAGTGACTGTAACATAATTATGTCGTCATTCATAAAACTTAAGTAGGCATTCCAATTCTTAACTCATTATCATTGAATTATCAGTAATTTATTGGTTAAATTTGTTAAGTGCATTTCGTACTATCGTATAGACTACCTTTTTTAAAAAATTTACCGTAGTTTAGTTTAATTGCAATAAATTATTTTAATCTTTACTAAAAAATTATGTAGTCTACGATAATACTAAAACACTAATATCAATAAATCTCTTGGGTCTAAGGTAAGATGTCTCTTACTTTAAAACTTTAAAATAAATAATATAAAGTGACAAAAATTTAATTTTAAAAAATTAATAAATTGTTAAAATCCATTACAGGTATTATTAAACTTTGTAATACTGTAGGTGATATCATTCTTTTAAAATTTAAATACAGTATCCTTTAAACAATTTTAATTAAAGAGGCTATTGTGTTACAAGACGGAAAAAAAACAATTTTCAACGATAGATGTACTGTAGCCTGGGGGGTACAGTATTATTTATGAATATCCGCTACAGCTAAGATTTTTACATTGGAAGTTCAAAAATTGATTTTGAATGACTATCCAATGAATAACGAAGTTTTAAAATATTAAAAATCCAGCTATGTTTAGTAGATATCATGATGCTTATATTGTTGGAAAAGATATTATCTATATACATAGTACAGCCGGTAATCTATAGAATGAGGGTGAGTAACAATTTCGTCCACCACATATCCTTTTCTGTTTTAGTTATTATCATTCATTTCAATACCTGTATTATGACAAAATGTCCGTAAGGTCACAGAATCTAGGGCCTTTTGATTCCCAAGTAATTAATAGCAGGAATAAATCAGGGGTATTTATTCCTGTTAATAGTATTTCTTTTTGGCCTTAACTTAGACGTAAAGGCGAATATTTTCATTAGTACGAATAAATGGGAACGGTAGAATGAATAATCATGAAAGTTACTTATAAAATATAATTCATAATGCATCAAATGGAGACATTATTTTATATTTATATTTTTTGAGCAATAAGGAATTAGGTTGATAATAAGCCAATTTTTTATGACATTCACTATCATTAAAATATGTTTTTAAATGGCCAAATCTTTCTTCTAACTTATGCTCTTTAGTCTCTTTTACTATTACGGTAACTTTTGCTCAGTTTCATAAGTTCAGTGTTGGTGTTTTTCGCATCTTTGTTGTCCTACATTGCTCATTGTGATTTATTAAGCATGTAATTATTTTATTTTTAAAACTTTTGTCAAGAGAAAAATAAAATAATGTAGCCTAGCTATGTTATATAGTATAAAATTTATATTATACATAAAGTTTTATTTTAAGCTTTATAAAATCATAGGTATAAATGTATTTTATAGCAAATTAGTTGAATGCAAAATAATGAATATTGGACATTTATAATAAAAAAAACTGAAAAAAATTGTGTGATGTGAAGTGTGAATTTTTAAAGCATCCCTATTTTTTGCATGATCGAAGTAAGAGTGGAAAATTTTTAAATTGTTTTGATATTGAACCTTTAAGATTTTATAAGGTTGATTCAATAGGAAAGGTTTTAGTAAACAACTTCACCTTGTAACACTTTTACTCCTATGCGGACGTATTATATAATCTTGTTAACATTAATTTATTATGTTGACGGGTCAATGCTACTACGTCATGACGTTCTACTATTATATCATTTAGTTACGATAAGGAAGAAGGAAACAAGTTCAGTATTTATTAGTACCTAAACCACCACAGAGGAATTTCGAATTTCCCGCGTAAGCCTGCATCACTCAAAAAATTGGAATTTTGTGCGTATGTCTAATTTTGTGACGTCGATTACGTTTACAATATGGCGCAGAAGGAATGAAAAAGTGCTTGAAAAAGTTAATTTTAATGTTATTTTATATATTTAATTAATCATATAAATGAAGAAATAAGGTAATTAGGTGTAAATGTTAAACATCTAGTAATTTCCGTGAAGCAAATCTGTGCAAAAGTGTTGGAAATCGTAAAATAAAAGGAGAAAAACGAATGTCTTTTATTATTTAAAAAACAATTTGTTGCAATGGAAAAATAGTTTTGGTTTTACGTCTCAAATAGCATATTTCCTGCCATTTAATGGTTACTAAGGATTTTTAATAATTGTAAGGGTAAGTATGACTTTGGATTCCAAATTTCACCTTCCATTTTACGGAACTTACCGAACAGAAGTCCTAATAGCCTACTTGTAGGCAATAAACTTACGAGTTAGTTAAAACCCAAAAAAAAAATATTATTATGGGCTTTGGCTATCATGGGTGGCTCTCATTCTTCAATATGTGTGTATTTAAATATGTTCATAGCCTACATTATTCATTCATGGACGAAAAAAGTTACTGTTTACATCCTGCAAATTATTTCCTGCTTGTTGCAATCTTAGGCTATTCAATAGCAATAATCAGCTGTGAAAAAAAAAATTGGTAGCCACAGTCGAGGCTTTATGTTGTTAGTCGATCTAGGCTAGACATTCTTGATTTCTTGGGTATTGGTAGCCTAAAGACTAAAGTAGCCTAGAGATGGATCATAGTCAAACCTATAACAGCTACCGGTATAGATCAGTTTAAGACCCCATTGGGTGAAATACAATACAATACAATACAATACAAAGCTTTTATTTACAAATTAATACAGTTAAAAGGCCAGCGATTCCGGCCGGGACCAACAGAGTTGGAAATACATTATTATCAGTGTTTGTTATTACAT